>JBAMHZ010000036.1:0-16693 GCA_037177395.1 Alpinia galanga
GCAAAACTTTTTTAATTTTTGATATATGGCAAAGTGGGGGAGTAGAAAGTTATGTCAAATTCTTGAAAAACTTACTTAATATATTAAGGGAGAGATATTATTGAGCGGGAGACATTCTTATTGTTTAATGCATATATTATTGAGGGGGAGATTTTTGAAAAACATTCTTATTGTATAATGCAATTATTCACTTAACTTTGAATGGTGTTGCCATAGATCAAAAAGGGAGAGATTTTTGGTGCAGGGGGCACCAGATAATTGAACCTAAGTTTTGATTATGACAAAGGTTCAAAGTTAAGTCTATTTGTGATCTCATAATTTGTTTAGTGTGCAGAATTGAGCTAGGATCAGGTGCTAGCCAGAACGTCCAGCAAGGTAAGCATGGTAAGCTTATTGTGCAGAGTGATGGTAAGGTCGTGTCCTTAACTAGGGGATAATTTTAGGTATCGGTATGACTGAGGGCTCCAGGGGATGCCAAAGTCAAGATTGAACAGTTTAGGACTATCACAATATCACTACTATGTTTATTGTACTAACTCTATGATGCAGAGATGAAACACATTCAATTGGCTGAAAATTAGGGCTACTAGTCAACTTGTACCAGTCGACTGATGGCTCCGGTCAAAGGTTTATGTCACCTCATTGATAAGGTTTCGAGAATGGAGGGAATAAAGGGTTATCTTAAACATGTATCTGGACGAAAAGAGAGGTTTTTCTGAATTGGGAAAGGCTATAAAAAGAGGAAGAACTCAACCATAAAGCATACAACTTCATACAAGTGCTAAAGCTCTTCAAACGTGCTCCGACGCTCTACGGCATCACTCCGACCAAGCTTCGTCTTCATTCCTTTTGTGTCGATATAATCTTTGTTTAATTTTTTTGCTCTGTACTTTAATTATAGGAGTGGTAGACTTGTTACCATTTCCGTATCTTTTGTAAAGCTTCGTATTTACCTCTAACGAGGAAGAGATCTATTAGTAAATTGCCCTTCAAAGACGATTTTGGATCGCGGGCCTTGGATTAACAGTCGTTGGCTGTGAACCAAGTAAAATTTAATTGTGTCATTCTTTTATTTCCATTGCGTATTTATTGCTTTACTTCGGGTTTTAAAAAGAAAGAAAAGAAAAGTTTTTAAAACGCTATTCATCCCCCTCTAGCGTTCTTTCGGTCCTTCAATCCTTACTAAACCACACCTTAGGCACACATTTTCAATCAATTGTGTTCCATATGACATCTTTTGTCCTTACAAAAAATATTTGGTTCATGTCAGAGCCTATTTCATTTAGTAGTTTTATGTGATAAAGAATAACCCCTCTAACCTGCTTCTTGAAGCTTTTGTATCACGTGCAAACATTTTGTATGATAATGACTTTCCTTCCAGCTGTTGTAGGAGTTGGTCCACCTTGCTTATACTAAAGCTCCTTGGTTTTAATTCAGAAATACCTGGGTGGCCATCTTCATTTAGATGGGAGAAAGTTAAGTGCTGCTCTTTCTCAACTGGATGGTTTTCCTGCAGTTCATTCATCTGGTCATCGTTGCACCCAATGGAGCTATTTGACCAATGCCTTTCAAAACAATTTGTGACTAATTCTTCATTGTCATTAAGGGGAAGAATGTAAAAGTATTGCCTCCATGTAGCTGTAAAATTGGGATGAAATACACGTGAAACCTGAAGAAGAATGCTTTTCCATCAGAAAATTATATATAGATACTATACCGTACAAAGCCTATTGATTAGATTTTAAAATGTGATTAAAAATGGATCTTTCCTAGGAAAAAAAAAGCAATTTCCCGTTTAATGAAAAAGAAAGACAAAAATGAAACCAAGAAATGTTAAGACGTTTACTCATACTGAAGAATAATGATCGCTAAAATAGAGACAAGCATCAACTAGGTAAAGGTTGAGAAGCAGGATGCTCACAAAAGAAGACACCTAGACAGAGGATTAAATTGAGAAAATATTATATTGTTTTACATCACAGTGAGTAGATTATCATTCGTAACTTTAATATACATGCAACTTTCATAATTTCTCTTCATTTCTCACAAACTTAAACATTCTGTAATATCTTCAATGTGAGGTAGAGTTCAGAAGACTATATTCAAGAAAATTTAACTCTTTTGAAAATAAAAATAAGATCACTTGTCAACTTTAATCTAGAGCACTGCATTGTTGAAGTCACAACGCTTGCACTGGTAGTACTAGTAGGTCATCTTGGTTAGAAATCTCAGCCAATCTTGTTTTTCTGAGTGAAAATTTACTATTTTCTATAACAAGACAAACATAAATCAATGTCTATAATAAAGTCCTAGACATAAGAGTAACTTCTTTATTATTAACTGATAGCTTTATTCTTCTCAACAGGCTTCAAACAACTACAAACAAATTATCATTTCACAAGCTATATTTAGAAAGCATTTGGGAATGCTTTCCAATGTACTTTTAGGCCTCAAAGAACTTTGAAATGCTAATGATAAGTTTATCTTACATTTTATGATAAACTTGCTCTATAAAGCAAGAATTCAAGACAATTGCCAAAGTAAACTCCATTAGCTCAGACAATACAACTTTAGCTTATTAATATAAAAGAAACCTTAGTCTCTGACTACTTCAATCAGTGATTATAATACAAAGCAACCTACCCCAGTGACATCCAAAGCTCTCATCTTTCCCGGAGCTACTCCATTGATGCTATGGATTATGTCCTTACTACTGACATCCTTTCTCCAGGTATCTAGTTAATTGCAAAAGATGTAATTAAGCAGATTTAGAGAATAGGTTTGCATTTCTATGATTAAAAAGTAAAATCAACTTTCATCTCAATGACAAATAATATGATCCTATATATGAAAATCCATAAATCATTTATTCGAATAGAACAGCATCAAGTGTGCAGCAAAGAGACTGGTGATTCAGAGAAAAAGAGAGATCTACAGGTTCGTTACACGTACCAAATTCACATGCATATCTGCCTACAGAACTCATTTGTTTGACTATTCAATGAATTGAATCTCTACAATCTATTGCAGATAGTAATAATGCCCAGTAAATCTGCTTTCCAGAAAAAGAATTTTCCTTCCAATTAGTATTATGTACTGAATTATATTGAATTGGCCGGTAAAAGCATTTAAAACTCAGATAACATTTCCATGAAGCAAAAACTTGCTTTCTTTATACTGGAACCAGACTGCATGCCTAAATATTATCCCTACCTTATGTTCTTGAAATGCATCATAGTTTTGCCAAACTCTATTGTGCAAATAACTGCACTGCATCTAGAAAAACTTCCCAATAAGATCAATCATTTCATTCAACATAGTACACTACACGCTCTCTCTCTCTCAAAATCAAATGCCAAGAATATAATAACTGTGAAAACACACACACACATATATAAGCTGGAATGAAGAAAATTAAAAGGAAGAGACTCTAGAAGGATATTCCCGTGTGCATAATTCGGAAGACAGCATGTGATTGAATACATACTTAAGTTTGAAATAAAGAAAATATGACGAGTAAAATGCAAAACAAATATATATGACTGAATAAGTTGAACTAACAAAATGAACAAACTTGTTGCAGTGCAGTCACTCCCTTGTCTGTGCGTCCAGCAACAACAGCACATCCTTCAACAGGCATGGACTTCTCTTTTAATTGCTTAGCTTTCTTCTCGTCGACAAACCTGCCAAGACATTGTTCGACAACTCTGTAGAACAAAAGAAGAAAATCATAAATAGACAAGTTGGACCACCATTGGAAGTTACAGTAGGTATTCTTCTTGAATGAAAAAACCCATACAACCAAACAACTGTGCATCATTACTGTCCCACAGCTTACCCTTGAACAGTGTGCAAACCAGGCTGCTTTTGCCACCCATCAAATGACCCTCCATGATATGACAAGACAATCTTAAATGTTCTTCTTTCCCACCTTCCTGTCCTAGCTTTAACAGGTTCAGTAACTTCAGTTGATATATCACAATCATCGCTACGAAAATCGTCCACAGTATCATCTGACCTATGATTCTACAGAAAAGGGCCATATATATAAATACATTTTAATATCGACATGTTTGAAGACTGCCCTCTTCAACATGATAGTTCAATAAAACAAATTCATTAGGATGCCACTCGATGAGCTTCTTATGAAACAGCATAGGTTGTTGACATTCAACATAGCCAATATAAAACTACTTAAATATCGCATAAGGTTGGTCCAGGCATAGTGTAGTTAGCATTTACACACCCTAAGTTGTCCTTAGTTCCACCCATGTGACAACTACTCTCTACCTAACTAGATGATACAACAAGATCTATATCCTTTAAGAACAAAAGCATACTGGATAATGGTGAAACTCACACATTCATATCCTCTGAAAATGGAGAGTACATGGACAAAACCCGACAATGGTGTTATAAAAGCCTCTGTCAGTATAGTTAACAAACGCATTAACTTTTTTACAGTGAACTATTCTAAACTGGGCAAGACATGCTGAGCTAAAAGAAAGAAGTCTGACTCCATGTGTGAATTTGCAAGCATGTTATTAGGTTAACTACTAGAGTTTCCACATCATGGATAAACTAATTAATTTATATTATCTATCAAATAAATTAACTAAATTTAGTACACCTTCAGAAAACAGTTGAATTCTTCTGGTAGAGAGCATCAGACATCTTACCAAGAGGATTTTACTGAGAGAAATGATTTCTTATATTCTTTCATTATAATTCATAAGCATTAACGTTGAAACAAAAACAATCAGTATTCAATGATCATTTTCAGAAAAATTATATCTTTTTCTTTCTCCCTTGCCTTGAATTCTTTACTTATCTCTTAATTTTGTCTTCCTTGGGATTGGATCTATAACATCATTCCTCTGACACTCTCCTATCTCTAATCTCACTAGCTTCTTTCCCTATATCATTCCCTCTAAATTCTTTGAAAAGAGCATTGTCATGATTTATCCTCAATTCTCAAAAATTATTACATTTAAATTTGTGCATCTGTGAAGATGGCCAAAATACATTACTCTCTCCTTACTATATTTTTCTATCAGATGATATTTTTGTAGCATATTTACATATTTCTTCTCAATGAACACTTAGTCACGGTAATACCATATAGTTAAAAATATCACATGCTGAAGTTAAAACTTTATCATTTAACAGTACACCTAGATATTATGATCATTAAACAAACATAATCATAATAGAGCAACAGCATGCATATGGTGCTACTCATATGTATTTGTATGTCCATTTAAATATATTTATATGTTTTAACTAGAAGTATTCTTTGCAAAGGAAAATGCCCACACTAGTAGGTGATACAGGACATTGGAGCATCAAAATGCTTAGATCTTATAATTCTGCATAGAAGGAACAAATATATTAGCAAACACTATAAGTAAAAACTTCGGAACAGGCCAAGCCATCAAAAGTTCTTCTCTAGGTAGTTACAGCTCTTATCCACAGAGAATATCTCGTTTTATGGTTGATTTTGGAATTTAAGATTCAATGCCAGACAAAATTAACAAGGTAGTTTCATATTAAGAACTAAACTGATAGCAGATCAAAATGCAAAATTCAATTTTGCGACATATGATCAACTTATAGCATGGGACTTAACCAAGCATACTGATAGAAAGGATCAAGATCCATTCGACAAAGAAGGAAATGAAGACTATGAAATCTGGTATTTTCAAATGAAGTTTAGCATAGCAATTAATTTGGAAAAGGGAAATATCTGCATTTAGAAGAATTAATAGAAAAACATTTTGGCTTTCCTCCCATTACTTCAATTCCCAATATCACCATAAAATCTTGAAATGCAAGGAAGCATAAATTTTACCTCAGAGGGGAATAGGCTATAGAGTGAGGAAGAGCCCTTCCCACTGCACACCAATTGTTCATAGAAATCCACTACCTTCTGCCACGGTCTTGCATAGAGATACTGGTAGCACTCCCTATTTCCAACAAAAGAAAAAAAATAAATTGAGTGCGCTCTTTACCAGTGCAAAGAAAAAGACATTCAGTGGACAAAGATGATCCCTAGACACCTTGCAGTCCATCTGGAGAGGCGACAAGCATCGGTATGGTTGTAGTGGTAGTAGACCTTGGTTCTCTTCTCCATGACACTTAGACAGCCACACTTTGACCCACTTGGATAGCTTATCAGGAATCTTGACAATTATGAAGGTCTTCAAAATGGCAGGATTGGTTTCTATTAGCACTTCAAACTAGAATCGGAGCATCCTTCCCATGGATCCATTGTCTTTGATAAATTCTAATTGCGTAAACTTACTAGGTATAAACTGCAGAATCATATGAATTAGTTTCATTAAATTATCCCTCACAATCTACAGTATTTGATCATTGCTTATGAAAATTTCTCATCTTGAAATATAATTTTGGTTGATCCCTAACAAACCAAATTAACATATTAATTATCAAATAGCTTAGATCATTTATTTATTTAATTATCACCTCAATAAATAAAACAACCAAAGGAGCACATTTGCAAGTTTCCAAGCATGGAAATCTTTGTTCCATGCAGATCTCCATATTCTTAATCCTACTTTTCAATCCTGCAGCTCGCCATTGCTGCCATTTCTTCTAGCTCTTGCTCTAACATCCATAAATTTTCATTGTTTCATTGCACATCAACATACCAGCATGCTCTCTGGGTATATGGCACTTGCAGCTCTTGCTCTGGCACCATGTTGATGGTGCAAAGCTGCAAGCATACGGTAGAAAGCAACATAGCACAATATTGAGCAAGGTCAGCGAGTTTGTTGCTGTAGTTAAAGGTTTAGCATAGAGTGGAAGCAGCCCGAGAGGTTGAAGGCATCAAGGATAGAGTGGAAGAAGAATCAACATCGACAAGGAAACCAAGAGATAGGCTAATCAAGGATGTCTTGAAGGTCCAGAACAAGTAAGAGCATAGAAGGCACTGAATGCAAGAGTAGGCGAGTCGCAATTTAGGAGATTTATAGAAGAAGAAAAGATTTGTGATCATAATTATAAAAACTGGACCAGAAATCTAAGCTGAGGAGCCCCAGGTCACTAGTTCAGTAGTCACACCTGTGGCTCAGTTGGTTGAACTACAGGTCAACTCAGACATTGACCCGGCCAAGTTCATTAGTCAGACCAACCTAGATCCCCATATTAAGCAGCAAATTACTGATTTTCTACACATTATATTTGGTGACAATTAGAAGCAAATCAACTATCTCTCAAAATACTAATCAAACTATTCTATAACAAATTGATAAGACAAAAAAAATTGGATAAATCTCAAGTACAAATAACTTTGAAAATTACATGCAAGTAGATTAACGATAACAAATAAGCAAGCAAAAAAAAGGAAGAATGAGTTTAATCCTTAAGCCATAAAGCAAAGTATCAGCGATACATAATGAAGCCTGTATGAATCTAGCTCTAAACCGGTACATCAAAGCTGCAGTTAACCCAGCTAGGCAGCAAATTAAGGTGATCTGAAGTTGATTATTGCTGCCCACTTTAGCTCTAGCACTTATCTACTTAATCACCATATAATATCCAATCATTATTACTAACCCATCAATTCAAATTAGAATCTGGGTCCTATTTCTCAATTCTCAGAATTCAGTTTCAACTAATTCTCAATCCCAACTTTCCATCCAATTATGCTTCCATTTCTAGATTCTAAATGATTTTCTCAACTCAATTCTCAATCCACACTGTATGATCCACTAAAAGGGCATCCCAGTGCATGAAGTTCCTGCCAATGCAGGATCCCATGGAAGAAATGAAGGTCATGTGTCATATGCATAGTTAGCCCCAAAGCATGTTTACGGGCTTTAATATATAGGCATACAATGGTTGTTGATCAAAATGGAAATTCACATACCAGTTCACATAGCAATCTGATCATGATAATCTTGCATCTGACCAAGTGAAGTTTATCCAAGAAATCAATTGAGAACCAGTAAATAAATGACTAAATGTTAAGGTATATGATAATAGTCCATGAGTTTATTAAATATTCCTGGAGGCTAAAATGCAACCAAGTTGGTTGAACAAGCGAAGTCAGTGCAAACTCTAGCTATGGATTTGGTTTTCTTTTGTTCTTCTCAAGGAGGTACCTCTAGGTATAGTCTTGAAGATAGAAAACGACATGGTCTTTCCTACAGTTCTAGCCCAATCACACCAAATCAACTATCAGAGAACTACTGAGAAGAGAAGTGGAGATTGTTTCATGCAACAGAAGAACTTAAAGGGAAATGGTGCGGCTACCACTTCAACCGAGAAGGTCAAGAGGAAGTAGTTAGAAAATTCAGTATATCAACGATAAGATCTGATCCGCGTGCAACGGAGACACCAACTACCAAGCGATTATAACAATTAACAATTTCATAAGAAGACTAATGCACACAGTAATATGCTAATAAAAATTGACCATATGATCGATCACCGGCGACGTGGAGCAGTGGAGGACCGACGCCAAGACGGAGTGTATTACCAGAGGGTGGCGATATCGGCGTGCTTAGTGTCCGGCGTTGGTGACGCCGGCGATGAGGGTCGGAACGTCTGTAGGGTTACAAATCAGATCTAAAAGTTGAAAACCGCATACCCGATTAATTCGAATGTCGAATATACCCCTTATTTCACATTAATGTAGGAGGACTATTTTGTCATTTCAAGATCGAAGTGAAAATAGAGCGGTAACGTTACCACAAGCTGAGCCAGTCGGTTAGAGTTGGGTTCGAGCCAGTGTTATTCTTTAATCTCATTGGTGTTTCCACTGTACATTTCAAGGATTTTTTAAAAATATATTTTATAATAATAAAATTTAATTAAGCCATTTTAATTTTATTTTTATGAGTGAAAAGGCTTTTTCGTTTGTGTCATGAATTTCAAATATTCTTAAAAACATCAGGATTAAAAGAAGTTATAGACAAATACGCTGCTCAGCTTTGCAACTTTGGCAGTGAGAAGAATTGAAAACAACAACAATAATAATAATATTAAGATCTTGCTGAAATGCTCAAACCCTGTCATTGAGAAAACATAATTGTCAAATGCTCATACTTCAAGGAATGATCTTACTAGCGGTGCTCCTGGCGCTCCAGTAAAACATTACATTTCAGGTTTGTGATATCTTCCTATTTCCAAGAATTGGGGATGAACAGATTCCTCCCCCAAATGAACATGTATGAAAGAACTCGACTCTCGTGTGCTAAAACAATAAAATCTAGTAAATAAGAGCTAGCAAATATATGCAAATGAAAGGCAATTGATGTCAAAAGTCATACACCATGTTGGCATTCACCATTGGAATTCGATTGAGATCTTGGCTGATGTCTATCCGACTCAGGTGAGGGACTGGACTGACTGTATTCCAAGGGAGGTGGTGGTTCACTGTTGCTCCTGCAATTTCCAAACTTGTTTCTTTCTGCACATTGCACACTCGATTCATTTGCTCCATTCACAGTAGTGTCGTTCTTCTCCAAATTACCATGATTCGGAGCTTCTTTTGGAACCTCATAGAGTGTTACGGCGCAGTCACTGTACTGAAACAGAAAGTCTTCCCTGCTCTCAGGCAAGTTTTGAATGTTCTCGAGGGTCTTGACCACCTCATTCATAGTGGGCCTTCCTTTCGGGTTTTGGCTGAGGCATCGATGTGCCAAACTAGCCACCTCAGTAGCAACTCTATTAGAATATTGCCCTTCCAATCTTGAATCCAAGATCTTCAGCAACTTCTTGTTATGGATGAGGAGTGGTCGAGCCCACTCAACTAGATTTTGTTGTCGGTTTGGACGGCTCTTGTCCACTGCTCTTCTCCCTAAAAGCATCTCAAGCAGCACAACTCCAAAACCATAGACATCACTCCTTGCAGTTAAATGGCCTGAAAGGAATCAAAACCAGTATAATTGAACTATTTATATATTAGTGTAAGTTTCAAATTTATGTGTCAGCTTTTACTTCCACACTAAAAAAACTTAATAATATGATGCAAGACTAGAAGATAAAAATAATAAAATAAGTCACCCGCTGCGTGACATCTAGCAAACAAAAATATCTAAAAGTTTATCCATCTTGCACATTTAATAAAATAATACATTATTGATTGTATATTGATTTTGATGTCTGTATTATATTGAGGTTAAACTACTGCACTGAAGTGATATTGTTATAATTGTAGAGTAAAAGAAAAATAGCTTTGTCACAAATATATCAAAGACAAATATGATCAAACTTTCAGTATTTTATCTACTAATTACTGAAAGCATATCACTCACCTATGCATTATAAGATATATCTGCCAGTGACTCAAGATTTACTGGTAAAGTTTAATGTGCATAGCAGGGATTGTGCTTTGGGGAAACTCACCAGTCATTATATACTCAGGAGCTGCATATCCATATGTGCCCATGACCCGAGTTGAAACATGAGTTTGGTCGCCCGTAGGCCCTTCCTTTGCAAGGCCAAAGTCTGAGAGCTTTGCATTATAATCCTATCAAAGTTAAAAACTGTATTAGACATAATGAGAAGACATCTCAAATGAACTGTAATTGCTAAACTACTGGTGTTCAAACATGAAAAACACGAAAGTTAGTTTGAAGGTACAAATAGAATAATCCTGAAAGGAAAGTGCATATTTCATGACTTGAAAAGACTAAGTCTTGGTAGGTAAGCAACCTTTAAATGAAAAATGGGGCTTGAATTACTACTCACTACTTATCATAATGATTTCAAATTTCCTGACTTTGAACATGCTCTCAACCCACTTGCATGCAAATCCATATGAATGAACTACAGTTACGAATTTAAAAACCAATGAATTTTTCAGAATATTAATTCTTTTTTGTGCAGTTATTTATCTGCTAGAGGTATAATAGTATTCTAACTGTATGAGATTTCATCAAAGCATTTGAAATATTGAACCTTTGACCTTAATAACTGTCAAGGATCTGCCCGAATCGACATTAACAAGATATTTACTTTATTTATTCGTATTATCCTTAGATTACTATAGCCCACCTAATACCCAGTGCAATTGGTATAATAAGGACAAACCGCATCTAGTAATATATTTGATGGTTTGAAGTCGCGATAAATGATTGATCGTTCAGCTCCATGAAGAAAGGCAAGTCCTTTTGCTGCACCAGTGGCAATTTTTATCCGAGTGGACCATGGCATTGTAAGGCAAACCCCTGTCAAGAAGGAACCTAAACTTAATAAATAATGTAACTAAAAAAGAATTGAAATTTTTGTCACCATGTTGTTGGACGCTACTCTGAAGAATAAACAGCATAAGAAGTTGGTGTTCATACAGTAGCAGCCTATATTGTACTCTCTGTATTTAATTTCTCTTTTAATATCAGTGCCCTAGTCTGCAACTTATCCAAGTGTGGATGAACGTATCAACAAAACTGAGTTAAGTACACTGAAAATAGCGTCAAAATTTTCCACTGAACTACTATTTATAGACAAGGACTCTAAGATGCATGCATGCTGATAATTGAATATTATACAGACCATTTATCAGAAGATTAATCCAATGAAAAAAAAAACTTAAGATAAAAGGCATACATGGTGGAAAGACACATTTAGTTAATATAGATTAGTATCAAAAAGGAAAAGTTAGCCAAAGTATAAGCAGTTAGATAACCTTAAAATTTATTAATGATATTTATGCAAACAAAGTTCAATGTGAAGAATTAACAGCATTGAACCCAAATAATCTGAGAATACAATTTGTTCTTTGTTACACAAAGGCAATCACATGGATAAATGTGCAGAGCAGAACAAAAATTCTACATGTATAAAGATATTATTCTTTGCATCTACCTTCTGTAAGAATCTGCCTTGTATGGAGAACAAAGAGAATTTGGGGATAGGCAGTAGAACAGCCTATAAATCTGTTTCTGGTACTTAGTTTATGCTACACAGTTATAACTAGTGTCTATAGGTAAGATTGAAGCAAGAGATAGATGCATATCTTGCTCACTAGTAACCCATTTGAAGAACTTGTTGATGTCACACTTTTCCACATATTTTGTCCAATATCAAGATAAGGGAGGTGGTTATAAATGGCCATTAACTAAAATATGTAAAATCAGAAGTTAGTGATTTTGCTAATTAAACTAATTGCATGATGATAAATAAAAACATAAGTATTTACTTCGGAACAGGTGCTTTTCAAGGTTTCCACAAGCCATATACTCGTATACTAGCAGCCTATGGTTACCCTCACAGCAATAACCAATAAGTTTGACAAGATGCGGGTGACTTAGTTGCCCCAGATAGTTAACTTCTGCCTGAAAAGCAAAAGGTGAACTCATTTTATAATACTATCATAAAGCATAAAAAAAAAATACTATGGAAAACATGTGGCTTCAATATCTTCTATTAATTGTCACAGGAAAGATCAGAATATGTACTTCCCAGTAGACATAGCGCATCTCCAAACATAGTAAATGTAAAATTCAGCTAAAATGCTTTAGAGGTATAGTTCTAGGGAATCCATACTAATTTACATATTTAGATACGAATTTTAAAAAATAAGAACCTGATAAAATCCTTTAACTACTGAATATACTTAAATGCCCAGTGTAACAAATAATTCTCAAAGCACCATAATAGCTTCCATTGCATACCTAGTCAGACAGGGATCTTAACTTACAGCTATGACCAGAAGAATATGATCATTTAATTATTGCGTGACCCAATTTTTCAGAGGGCCAATACAGGATTGTCCTGAGTACAACTGTTGTCATTTTACCAGCACTGATGGCACAAAAAATGATACTAAAACTAATTTCTGATATCCTTTTGGGGAATACTAGAGCATTTGCTGTTAGCAAGTTCTAAGATTATCAAAGATTTGTGCTTCCTATATCCAGTCATGTCTCATCCAACATTGAGGTTTAAAAGTCACCAAAAGAATAACAATGTACATGTTCATTAGCAAGGGTACAAGATTGTGGATTATTAAGCAATTTACTTTTTTGCCATGCTCACTAGCTTTTGGCACTCTACAGGAGGAAAAATAATGGAAAAGAAATTAACTGTCTAGAACTGAAAATCAGGGGAACAATACCAGCCACTCTTTGTCCCCTTGTAGACCATTTGGATTGAGGTCTTTCACAGCAACTTGAGTGGACTCAAAATCTGGCCTCACATTCTCATCGATGACACCTTTATACACAACTCCAAAACCACCTTCTCCAAGAATTTGATCTGGTCGAAAATTTTTGGTAGCTGCTCTCAATTCACTATAGGTAAATATGTAGACATTTCCATATCCAGAAACCAGAAGGTCATTCACATCCTTTGGAGGAGCTAGTGTACTTGCACTGTTGCTCTCTGATGAAGTGGTATTTTGCTTTGCTGGACATAGAGATACAGCAGCTTTGCCTATTTCAACTGGAGATATTGGGAGATAAATCAGAATTCAAACTTATAGTTAAGTCACGCAATATAGTAATTTTAAATAATGACAGACAGACAAACAGATCATGGTGTGATAAGACCATTCATCAAAGTTAAGGAGGAAAGAAAACAGATTCATCATTGCTATAGAGCTTGTCTGGCATCTTGTAAACCAAGCTATGTGAATATGCCATCTAGCTTACTGACTCCTCCAAAGTTGGTCAGGTACATGATGAAGCTTTCAGGCACCAGTCTTAGACCAGTGCTAATAGCCACAATAAACCTTCATTAACACAGTTAACTAAGAAATTACCCTGACATCCTATTCTTTCTCTCTTAAACAATATTTTAAGCATGATATTTGAGAGTGGAGAAAATTTATAAAGGAGAGAAGTCTATTGGACTATTTTTTTCTAAAAAAATACGCTTACAAGTTCTGCAAATTCTTTCTTCCAATTCTCTAATTGGTCAATACTAAAGCATGCCATGCTATAACATCCATGGATTAGTATATGTAAACTTTAATAGAATTTTGAATCATTAAAAATAGTAACAAACCCAATGAAATTTCTGTTTCATTTAGTGTTGAGATTGCATTACGAGCATGAAATGATTGTGACAAATCATAAAAGGAAGAAACAAAAAGTAATACATAGTCAATTTTAGCTAAACAAATACTTCATCTTGATTCGTTACTGAATAAACAAATACTGGTCTGTATCGTGGCTTTGTTTATCATGCAACTTCTGCAGTATCTTCAGCACTCCTTTTGTCCTGTTGGTACATCTCGTGCCATCAGCTGCAGGTAACGATTCACATCTACGTGCACTAATTTGTTGGTGACGATACCAGAATCCAAAAGACACGTCTACTCGAGAAACAATGAGTTCATAACAAATAGATGAAGCTACCGTGACTATCCAAAAATATTCGCTTAGCTATCACAAATGCATTGCAGATAGAAAAACCGCTAAGACTATTTTGCTTCTTGTGATGCTTGGATCATTCAGGTTACATAATACCCTTCTACGACCACACCCCTACCAGAAAGTGAACAAAAACAAGGATTATTATGGCCAATGCAGTGGGAAGTGTTCGTTTGCGATGGATGAGCTAAAAACGCCACTAAGCGAGCGAAAAATGTTAAATTTACAACACATAAAACCCAGGAAATTAATCCCGCTTTCCAAACGTCACCAAATATAGCAGTCCAAAGGACAAACAGGTAAAAAAATTTAGTAAGCACACAAGTTCACTCAAATCTCCGCAGATCCTTCCGTCCCCGACTGAAGAAGATCCAGCAATTACCGAAGTAAAACCGAGCCAAAATACCAACTTTTACATAAAATACTTACTCTGGTCCAAGGACATGCAAGAACCCATCGATCTCGAACTAAGCCCCGGCCTCTTCCTCGCCCTTGGGCGGGCGCAATCTCCTACGAGACCATGACGCCGATCTCCAAGGGTCAAACTGCCCCAAGTCCCGATCCGTGTAGACGAGCTCGAGATCGAGCACCCGCTGATCCCCAAGTCTCAATCGCAAGAATCTCAAAATCAAAAGGACAAATCTTTCTTGCGAAAAAAAGAGGGGGGAGAAAGCTGGACAAGAAAAATCGATTCTTTTTCTCTTCCAGTTCTCCAGTTGGTAAGTGATTAGCTAATACAAGGTTTAAATAGTCGTCAGCAGGGTCCGGTAAACGGCAGACTCCCCGTTTTCGATAATGCACCTAACAAATCTCTTTTATTACAGAAACACCATTCCCAATCACAGGAGACATTCCCCATTATTGTATTTATTTAAAATCCAAATAAAACCATTTATTTCGATTAAAAAAAATGAAATGAAATTTACTTTTTAATTGAAAAAGGAGTGAATGATAAGGAGTCGCTTTTTATTTATTTTTTTCTTTAATAATAAAATTATTATCCTTTCTTATTTTTATTTAGAAGAAAAAAATCTATAAATTCATAGTAAATGAAATTCAAATAAAAAGTTTATTGGGCATTCAATCATTCGCCCCCGATACCATTGCTCACGGGGCATCTACCATGTGCTTTGTTTCCACGTGACGTTGCTTCATCAACTCCACCTGCAATCTCTCCGCGCCACGTAATTACTTATCATGCTTCGCGACTAAGTTTTGGAAATATCTTCCATTTTTAGAAAAAATAATAATAATAATTCAAAAATCGCATTAATTAAGAGGGTAAGAAACTTTGCACTTTTAATCTAAATTACTCTATTTATGATAAATGAACAATAAATGCAACCAAAAAACGCGTCGGTCGGTTATTTTATTATATAAATATATTCATAATTTAAAAACTTTAGAGCACGTTTGGTTTGGTTCCGAGTAACGTTTGATAACCTTAATTAAGGTCGTGTAATAAATGATGCTCGCGCTGTGTAAATAAAAGAGGCATGCAATTAAAAATTACATTATCCTGTGGGTAAATTTTTTTTTCTTTTTTTTTTATTCTAAGATTAACAAATATTTTTTTTTTTAAAATTACCATTCAAATTTTATCAAATCTAAATTTTATCTAAATATAATCAAAATTTTAATCAATCGCCCACAGCCACTATTGTCGACCGGCGACCACTGCCAGTCATTGACAGTCGCCAACCACCGGCCATCGACAATCACCAGTCGCCAAGTCTTTGGTTGCCAACAATCATTGGCGGCTAACAATTGCCGACTATCGGTGACTGTCACCGCCATTGTCGTCGATCGTAAGGTATCATCGTTGTCGGCCACCGTCGTCCACTGATCACCGACTGTCACGGTCGCCTCCACCTGCTACTGTTGATCGCTAATATTTTTTGAAGTAAAAAAAACTTTATAATTGAATCAAGGGTAATATAGTAAAATGTTAAACTATGTTATATATTAAAATCTTCAAATAAATAAATGTTTATTGCTTTACTCAGGTTTGAACCAAACAACATAAGTTATATTTTTATTCCCTATAATCAAGGTTATGTATGATAACTTGAAACAAATGTATCCTAATTATCTATCTCAGATTTTAAGTGATTATCGGATAATGATAGATATTGGATCTTTGGACGCCGCTAGAGGGGGGGTGAATAGCGTTTTCCCCAATTCGATCGTCGTTTGCTTGGTTCGATTGCGTTTGTATCTACAATTCTTGTTAGGCGCAGCGGAATATATAGAAAAGCGATAATGAACAAAAAACACAAACACAACACAAGATATAACGTGGTTCGGAGCCCTAGCTCCTACTCCACGGCGATTCGTAAGGTGAATCA
>JBAMHZ010000038.1:0-21734 GCA_037177395.1 Alpinia galanga
TATGTTCTGTTTGGCTATTATGAGCTTTTGCGATTTTTGTGTACAATACCTTCATTACCTATAAATTTTTTCTATTTCTCCGGCATATGCTCTTATTGCTAAGGGCGTTCGTTTGATTTGCACAAATACAGCTGGTAAAAATACAAAGTCTGTTGTATTGAAAACGTCAGGAAGTAATTCGCTGAAAGATAATATTATTAATGTATTTGGTCTGAACACCTTCCAGTCCTTAGATTCACTGAATTTCAGCATATCTGAAGATTGTAAAGTTGAAGGTTTTCTCTCGAAGCCTCAAAATGGCAGTGGTTGCACAACAGCATATAAACAGTACTTCTTCATAAATGGAAGACCTGTTGACATGCCAAAGGTCAGCAAACTTATTAATGAATTATTCAGATCTTCAAGTTCCAAACAATTTCCTATTGTGATCTTGAATTTTACCATACCAGCAACATCATATGATGTCAATGTCACTCCTGATAAGCGAAAAATTTTCTATTCTGATGAGGGTGCACTTCTACTGTCCCTTAGGGCTGAGATTGAGAAGATATACATCCCTCATGGGTTCAGTTACGCTGTTAATAGGATTGAAGAGCTCGGGAAGGAAAAACACATGTTACTATCAAATGCTTCTAGTGAAGAGGGTCCTGTGGCATCATCCAAAGGATTATTTAGTAAAGATGGTGATCAGGAACTTTTGGAATGTGATCCTCCAAAAAATGTGCAAGTTAAAGAGTTGAATGAGGAAAGAATTTTTCTTTGTGAAAAAATGCCTATGCCAAAAGAATTGGACAGTAGTTCACATGAAACAGACAAATCTGTTACTCCTCTTTATTGCTACAAGCAGTTAAATGATTTTCACAAGATAAGCTCTAAGATCGATACTAAACAAAGAAACTATGCTAAACTTGCAAGGAATGACAAAACTGCTTGTCTAGGTCTCATTCAGTCATCTCTTACAAATTTTCTTTATACGAACAAAAGGAAACATGAAGATAGTTGCAATGTCTTGTCAGAGATGCCTTTATTGAGAAATAGATCCTGCCAGGTCAGGAAATGCAGTTTTGATAATCAGACTATAATGTCAGAATACTCTGAACCCGATCAGTGTGTCGGAGATGGTTCACCTAAAAGTAGTGAAGAAGTACTGGTAGAGAGCCAATCACCACCTGTTCCTTTTGATAAAGAACAAGTCTCCTTTCCTGGTGAATGCAGGTTTCCTGATAGAGGTTCTAGTGAGGTATGCTTTGTTGTTGATTTTTTCGAGTTCAATAACTTGTTAATTCTTATTCCACTACTGATTTGTATGTTAAACCATATTCGTAGGAGTATCTAAAGTCATTTAGATCCTTCTCAATTTTAAATATGTCAAGTTTTTTTTCTTCTTTAGTTCTTGCCTCTCTAGTGTTATGTGAAATTTGTCACAGCTTATTACAAAATGTACTGGATATATTGTTATTGCAGCAAGTTACAGGTTTGCTGGATATGCATACATCTCCTGCTGATGTCACTATGAGTTCTTACAAAGATCTAAGAATGAAAGCAGAAAGTATATCAAGCCCAATTGCAACTGAATCATTTGATGAAAGATATGATACTCGAAAGCCTTGTTCTGATTTAAAAACTTGCTCTGTTATGCAATTCAGTATGGATGATCTTAGAAGAAAGACACAATTTAAGTTCACAAACCTGCCACATTGGAAAACATTGCATGGACAAATCAGAAAGACAAGGTAGGTTGAGTTTTAAATCTGCCAGTGACTAGAACTTGATCTCATATTTTTGGTTTAATTAAATATTTTTCTCTAATTGTTCTCCTGTTCAGGTGCTATACTGCTGCAACGATAAAGAATTCTCAACCAGAAGAGGACAAGGGGAAAGCACAGTGTACGGAAGCAGCTACTAGTGAGTTGGAAAGATATTTCAAGAAAGAATATTTTGGGCAAATGCAGGTAGCGTATAGTTGCCTTTTTCAGCTGTTACTTGTCATACTCAGCATACAATTGTTTACTTCATCAACACATTAGAAAAGTTTATTCCATCCTTGCTGACCTAGCCTCTTCAATGGCTGATGAATTAAACCAACAGGAGCTACAACAGGGAAATAGATGCCAGAGTTTTTTGGTCTGTAAATAGAAATGCTGAAAAATTATAATTCTCAATACTGATACTACGTGTTCCCATAATAATTAATGTTCAAATTTTTGATAATTATTAAAAATAGAAAATAGTGCATGAGGCTTATTTATCCAAATTATTTCCGTGAAATTCTTTCAAAGCAATTAACGATTCATGATTGTATGTGAATAGAAGTTGTCTTTATTTTTTCATGATATGCATCATTCAAGAGAGGAGCACATTTGGCATTCATCTTATTACTTGTTTCCTTTCCATATATCTCTTTGTTGCTTCATGTATTATGCATTAACATTTTGATGAGTATGTTTCTGTGCATTATCTACACTTTCATTCAGAGATTTATAATAATCCTTGCACATATGTGATATCTGTCCATGATTCAGGTGGTTGGGCAATTCAATCTTGGTTTTATAATTGGAAAGATGGATCAAGACTTGTTTATCATTGATCAGGTTAGCACTTCTTCACTTAAAACTTTCTGGGACTAAAGTTCTACTGCAATATCCTTGATTTTGCCTTGTGCTAGAGAAACCATTTCTTTGATGGTCTTGATTCTTAACAATCTTGACTTTAGTATTTATAACTCTGATTATAAAGATAAATATTTGTACAACAAAATTTTCTGTGACACTGGCCCTTGTTTTTTATCAGCATGCTGCGGATGAAAAATATAATTTTGAGCAGCTCTCACATTCGACCATCTTGAACTTACAGCCATTACTTATGTAAGATTTTTATATTGCATCTGGTAAACCAGGACTCTTGATTTATTTTGGATTTTTTCCTTGTATGTAGATTTTTGAATGAGTCTGATTATTATTTATCAGTATCAAGTTTCTATATTGAGTTGGTTGATGTAATAACATTGATCTGTCAAACAATTGTACTGCAGTCATGAGTTATAGCTATTTGTTTCTTAGTTTATAACCCTTATTCAGTTCAAATCCTAAGTGATGTTTTGTCTCATACTATGTTAATGGTAATTGATTTTGTTTTTTTCCCGAAATAATTTCTATTATCTCATTGATTCATTTGTACACATCTAGGCCAGTGAGGTTGGAGTTATCGCCGGAAGAGGAAATTGTAGCTTCTATGCATATGCAAACAATTAGGTATGTAATTTTTGTTTATCTCTATGTTGGATAAAGAAGTGCATTTGTAATTGATACTTGCTCATAGATTAAAGACTTGAGGAGCTATGTTGTGTTATGTTTGGATTACAAGCCATGTTACTCCTAACTATTTGGAGAAGATTTTGTAAATCTTGTCTCACCTTTGAACTTTATTAGAATGTATAGTTAGTGATATTCTATTATTTTAAGTGTACTAAACTAAATAGGTTTTTTTTTCGTCTTTGTCGGTTGTTCATATCTTCTACACTGATTGATTCCACTTGTAGTATAAGCTTGCATCTAATGCAACATTGGGAATGGTTGTTCTCGTCGTCTCTTTTCCAGAAAAAAGAAATTCAACTTGGAAACTATATCATATATTAGTCATTTATATACATATCCATACGATTTTAATCTACTTCTCATATTTTATCACTTACTGAAGCTATGCATAAATGTTGGCAAATGTAGTATTTTTTAATTTTCCAGTGACCTCACACATCCAGTTTGTTATTGACATTTCTATTGCACTTTATCTCAGGGTTCTTTCATTGTTGTACGATACATAAAGAACCAAAGCATGAGTTATTGTATCATAATTATAAGTTTCTCTTTTATCTTAAAAGGCCACTCTCCACTGTGATCACCAAAGACTCCTTTAGTTTTTCTCCATATCAACCACCCGTTCCTCCTATGGATGATATCTCTATCAATATCTCCTTGTTCAATGAGATATTTATGAGGCAAATTGTATGGGTGGTAGAAGTCCTGGATTCTTCATGTAAAAAATATATATAGATAGATAGATATTGTGATAAGGCCATTCCAAATTTCCTACTGTTAAGCCCTTTTTGATAAATTACCTTTAAACACATGAACTTCTGAGGTAAATGATCTTTAGTGGATTATGGAAAAATTTTCAGGTTAGTTGAAGGCCTGTATTTATGGTTGGTGAGATGCACAATTGACGTTGGCTAAATGTCACATGTTATTTGATTGGATCAGAACTGGTTTTTTTGGATGTTTTCTGCTTTGCAGCTAGACAAATTTTGAATAGGCTTTTTAATTCTATTGAACCCTCTCTCTTTACTTGATGATGGATTTCACTTAAAGTTGGGAAATAAAGCTTGTTGTTGGTGAGCAATTTGATCTTAAATTTTGCTTGCACTTACAGTTTCTTAATTTTATTATTGATAAAAGATTTACTGCATACATTTTCGTTTGGTCTTTTGTCAGAAAAAATGGTTTTCTATTGATAGAGGATGTACATGCCCCCCCTGGTGGCCGTTTCATGCTTAAAGCTGTTCCTTTTAGTAAAAACATAGTCTTTGGTGCTGAAGGTACGTCTGCATTTACCCACAAAAGTATGCCTAAAGTTGTGTTCAAATATTTCTTCTTTATTCAAATCATGAATTGGTGTCCACAATTCTTCTCTTATTTTTACTCAGATGTCAAGGAGCTAATTTCTATTCTTGCTGATGATCAAGGAGAGTCTGGTGTAAGGTGTTCTTACAAAATGGATACTCCTGATTCCATCTGCCCAACAAGAGTTCGCGCTATGTTGGCTTCGCGGGCTTGCCGAACATCTGTAATGATTGGCCATCCATTGACTAAAACTGAGATGCGGAAGGTAACTGAGTGAACAAATAAAAACAAGTCCATGCATTTCTAGTGCTCCAACTGAAACATGTTTACCTTGGTGGAGGCAGAAAGTTCTCTTGAAACTACATTTATCAGGCAGATATGCCCTAGCAGATTCTTAAAACAGAGTCTAGAATTTCAAATATTTCCCAAATAATGATTGGATATCTTTTACAATTTATCAGGTGTTCATTTACGATTTACTATTCATCAGCAAACATCTGATGTTCTATTGGTTTTTCCTATTGGGACCCAAAAATCATAATCTAACTTCTGTTAATTGATCTGGTAGATGTCTAAACGTTCTTTCTTGATTTTCTTTTTAGATTCTGAGGAACTTGGTGGATCTTAATTCACCATGGAATTGTCCACATGGTAGGCCAACAATGCGTCATTTGGTAGACTTGACTGCTATTCATCCAAGGTGTGGATCTTATGTTTCTATAGGAAGTTTCTTTTTTCATAAATATCTTGCCTTCCATTGGTTGTTTAATTTATACTCTCTAGTTATGCTTGAAATACAGTGCACTTAAAAGTGAACTGATAAGAGTGAACAATTTATTGATGTTTAACATCAGAATGAATATGATATTTGCATCTGATAGACCCACTACACGAGTCATCTAGTGCAGTACTGCAGCTTTACGAGCATGTCCTTATTTAAATAGTCACATATTTGAGTCCTCTTTGGCAACAAATATGATGGATGGTCATGTCTTTCCCAGGAAAGCATGCTCGTGAATCTTGTCACTATCAGATGGTGATGCAATGTATAGTATTAGTGCAATGCATTGTATGAGATTCTGGTTCTTAGATGATAGCTATATCAATGTCATTGCTCAAATTGTTTGTTGATTCAGGATTTAAACCAGCACCAATCTTTTGCACTAGCCTTTCATTATTTATGCTTCTTTAGGACCTCTTTTGTGACGAGCTTTATTTACTTGTGTTACACAGGCTGAAGAACAAGTAAAAGGCAATAGTTGCATACCAACCACACTTTGTGAGAATTGCTTCGAGTGCCTTACAGACCATAACTAATTTTAACTTCTTTGGCACTTCAGTGTTCTTTAGAGAAAAGTAGTTAGAAAGACAGATTGTCATATGCATAGGAGACAGATAGTAGTTTTCCAAATAATAATCTCTTTGTTAATCATGGAGGCAACAAGATATCATGCTGACTGTGTCTGATACCCAATGTATTTCCCGTTTTCAGATCATAGAGGGACTGTGGCAGCCCTGCCGAAAACTGGTAATTTATCATTCATGAGCATCCTTTGCCCCATATTTCCGTTTGCTTTTTGTCTGTTTTCACTGCTAACGCTTACTAGTTACTAGTGCTAGATGCCAATTATAGATATACGAGATGGAAACTGGAAACCGAAGATGAAATGGTTATAGCTTTGTTTGCTAAGATGTCCCTCGGCATCTCATTCATTGCATTTTGGCAAGGAAGGCACTGCATGTAATGTCGCCCTTGTTTTGGAGCTGACTCGACAACCAAGCCATGGTCGGTTCTGCCTTTGATAATTTCATATATCCTGTTGGCTTGGGATTCTGGTCTTTTGCCCCAGCACAACATGGCTTAAGCTCCGTCTACAAACATACATATGAAACTTGAAGATAATGTATATAACTTTATTGCTCTTACCTTATTATTTCGTATCAATGGTCCTGTTGCAAGTGTCTGCAATACATGTGTGGGACAATGATATACGAGTGGATTTTATCATGCATTTTGATTAAAAGTAGTATATATACATAATAGATTTGCTTCCTATCTGCAGTATAGCTAAGGATGCCGTGGAAGGTTCATCTCAAAACCTTAAGCTCACATGATTGCAAATACACCACTGCTCAGACATCCCCAGATATCTGCTGTCTGGGTGAAGAAGGTTGGCAAACCGCTGTGGCTGGGCTGTTCAATGGCACCGTTGGCTACTTGGCCGTCAAAATACTTGAAGAACGACAAACCGGCATCAGACTGTTTGCTACAATGACCATTGCTTTTCTTCACTGTCTGCATTTAGCACGGCGCTAATGGAGCCCTCGAGACGTCGTCAAAGACTTTGTAGCGATACGAAATTACCAGATGCTTCTTTTGTGTGCAAGTGTAGGAGAATTTATACCCAATTTTCACCTAAAATGAACTAACATATTGATTTCAAAATTAACTTGACGGGCTTAAGATGCAGATAAAAACTCAAATTAAAATAACATGAGACGAGACCTGACAAATCAAGGAAATTGAAACAAATTGTTCATTTCACGATGTCACTTCTAAATTGAGTTTCATATTTATATGGAATTCAAGTTTATGAAAAAAAATAAGATGAAGTTTGACTATATTGTTATTGGCTTTTAGAAAATAATGGTCTAACCTCTTGAATTTATTATGAGTAAAAAAATTGAGATTAAGAATCAAATTTATACTAATAAAATTGTATTTACCTTTATATAATACCAGAGAAAATTGACGACCTAAATTTGATAATATAATTTGCAAAACTCTAAACGCAATAAATTAACCGCAATAATAATTGGGAGATGAAAATGACAAATAACGTAACCACGATGCCCACGTGGTCGACACGTTTCCGTTCGGATTCGTGCTCCCGACTCTTACAGAACACGAGCATTGGAGATCACGTAGAAGCAGCATTGACCGTTCGACCCTTCTCTGTCTGGTCGCCTGCCGGCCGAGGAAAAAGGGACCGCTTCTTCCTCTCTCCGTTTACTGCAGTCAAACAAGGAGGACTCCAGGGTCGAGAATCGAGATCCAGACCGAGGCAATCCTATACGCAGAGAGAAGTAGGGTCTGGAGAAGGAAAGTAAGGATTTTTTTCTGCTTCCTGTAGGTTGCAATTCGTTTGACTTTGTTTAGTTTTGTAGCATTTGATCTCGTTCCAGATCTCAAAGTCCGATCTTTTTCCAAGTCTATCTCCTCGCACTTAGGAAATTATATGCTTACAGAGAGTATCGTCTGGAGAAGAACGGTAAGGATTGTTTGCTGTAGATTGCAATTCGTTTGTGTTAATGAAGGCTTTTAGTTTCACTGCTGTTGATCTCGTTCCAGATCTCAGAATCCGGCCTTTTCCGTTATCTTTCCGGCGATCTATCTCCTGAACGCCTCGATGCAGAACGCTAATGGATCTGTTGCTGGCTCCAGCTCCGCATCGGCCGATGCATCTGCACCCCGGAGGAATTCCAAGCGGCCCAAGTGTAATCCCTCACAAAAAAAAATTGTTTTTTTTTTTGTTCTTGGATTCTTCTTCCTCTTCTCCTCCACTTCCCCCTAATTAAAGTAATGTTTGTAAAGGCTTTTCGTGCTCATTGGTTTTTCTAGGACCTTTTTGTTTCTTCATCTGCTGAAGTTTTATTTGGTTCTCAAATTGATCTTTGTTTCCAATGCATGAAAATATTGATCATAATTCACTGAAAGCTAATTATTTCACTTTCAAATTCAGATTCAAGATTTACACAGCAGGAGCTTCCAGCATGCAAACCTATTCTCACCCCAAGATGGGTAAAGATTTAATCTTTTCCTTCGTAGATATTAAAGTTGATGCTAACATCAAACTGCAGGCAAAGGCAGACATTTCTTACTATTGTCGCGTCATTTTTTTAGGTTATCTCCGTGTTTACTCTCATCGGCATCATCTTTGTCCCAATCGGCCTTGCAGCACTAGCGGCTTCCAACAAGGTATTGTAAATTCCTTTTATATCAGAATAGCGGTTCCATGAATTTGGAAGTATCAATATGGCATGGAAATTTTGTCTATGCTTGAACAGGTTGTCGAGATCGTGTATCGTTATGACGATGATTGTGTTCCACCAAACATGGTTAACATGAAGGTTGCATACATTCAGAATGATACGATAGACAAAACCTGCACCAGAACTCTTAAGGTATGGATTAATCCCTTTACTAGAGTATAGATTCAAGATACAAATAAGCAACAGTGAGGATTGATCTTAACTTATATGCTACATATTGTCATTATAGGTGCCAAAACACATGAGACAACCTATTTATGTGTATTATCAACTAGACAACTTCTACCAGAACCATAGGAGGTAAGCACCCATATTCCCTCTAACTATTGAAATGCCATGGAACTTAGAAGGAACTGCTAGTTATTGTCAGTGCCTGGTTTAATGCATTGCATTATCTATCCAATCTCTCATGAATCATGGTATTATCGCAAACTTGACCTGTTATCTCAACAAGAATGCAGGTATGTGAAGAGCCGAAATGATGCACAATTGCGTAAAGCTAGTGAGGCAAATGAAACCAGTGGTTGTGATCCAGAAAGGACAGCAAATGGTGCTCCAATTGTTCCGTGTGGTCTCATTGCATGGAGTTTGTTCAATGATACGTATAGCTTCACCATTAGAAACAGAAATTTGACAGTGAACAAGAAGGATATTTCTTGGAAGAGTGATAGGGATCACAAGTTCGGAAAAGATGTCTATCCAAGGAATTTCCAAAACAACACTCTAATAGGCGGTGCAAAACTCAACCTAACAAAACCAGTGAGAATCTTCTCTTTGTACTGTTTGCTCAACCTCAGCTTCCTATTTCAATAATATAAGTCATCAATGATGGGTATAAGAGTGACATGGTAATGCAATTATGTTTATCCAGTTGAAGTTTCTCAACTGATTAGTTATATTTTAGTTCTGCTATTCCTTCAAGTTAAGTCAATTCTCAATGCCCATGCAAAGCGAGCATTGTTTGTGTTGGCTTAGTGTGATTCTTCATTGTTTGATCTAGTGCATACCCTATATGGTCACATTTTGCAAATTGAGAATTGTTTCAACGAACTAAGGTGACCTGTTCTTTGTGCACAGTTGAGCGAACAGGAAGACCTGATTGTTTGGATGCGTACTGCTGCGCTTCCAACATTTCGGAAGTTGTATGGGAGGATTGAGCAGGACCTGGATATGAACGACATTATTACTGTTCAACTGAAAAATTACTACAACACTTACAGTTTCAGTGGCAAGAAAACATTGGTGCTGTCAACATCCAGTTGGATTGGTGGGAAGAATGACTTTCTTGGCATTGCTTATCTGACTGTTGGAGGCTTATGCTTCTTTTTAGCTGTGGCATTCACCATCGTATACTTGGTAAAACCAAGGTGAGTTTGGCTGATTGATTACCTAGCAATACATGGTACGCCACCACGATTAGATCAATATATTGCAAATAGTTCTAATCTCAAAGCAGAAACTAAAAGAACTAGTTTAAGCAAATTTTATCTCTGTCAGCCGGTTTGCTATGTCTGACTTGGTGTTGGTATGTCTTTGAATTACTCAAAGTGATGCATAAAGCTATTTCTGTGGCAACTAAACATTTGAAGATCTTTCTTAACAGCAAACTATAAATAAACAAGTGTTATATCAAGGGTTATGCTTTCATTGGGTTTACTTGACGTGCTTTGTTATTTATCCTCTGAATCACTTCTTCCATATTTATTTAAGAAAAATATTTTTTTTTAAAAAATAACTTTATAATTCATTCTTTAATATTAACGGTTTTATATTTTTTAAATACAAATTGTCTATAGTTTTCTCCTTCGTTAAATAGTTTAATGTCATTTTTTATTATTCTACGCACGCATACTTGTAATGTTCTAATAGCTTCGATCATTTGTTTAAATCTACTTTGCAGGAAGCTTGGGGACCCTTCATACCTGTCATGGAATCGAAACCCTGCCGGCCACTAACTTTTCTCAAGGAATTTCAATTCGTTTGACAACCTGCATTGTTCACATCTTATTCATTCAATTTCCCGATAAAACGTTGTGAATCAGTTGTCTTTGGTTTGTGCATAAAGCATTAGTCAACCATTTTATCAATTGTTAACTTTTTTTTTTCTTCTGTCTTTTACGCGTAGAAGTAATATCATCTTGGATGTTGACGATTAGTATTTGTCATGAACAAGTTTTAAGGATTTTAAAAAGAAAAAGATTATTAAGCTTGGATCTTCCAAGCCAACAGCTCATTTACTTCGGATCTATAGTTATAAGAGGAAGTAAATCATGGTTGATTTTTAACTGTACATACCTGAACATGGTAAAGGGTAAATATTCTGATTGATATTTTTACTAGTAATAAAGATTGATCTTTGCTCTATACCCTACGAACCATCGGCTTTTGTTTGCTCTTTAAATCTGAATTTAATTATCCTACGGATTTAAATCTAATTTTTATCAATTCGTCTTTAATTATTAAGATAGAGTGGGAATGGGGTTTTATGCGAATACGACCTGACTTTATATATTCGAAGTTATTTTAAAAATTCTTTATTCGAATTGACTATGTAATTCAAAAATATGAAGTTCATTTAAAATAATAGTATTGAAATAAATAATTGCACTTTAATTATTTTTAATCTTTAAAGTTTTTAACTAATTAAGTAGTATTTTTATGTTTCAAAAAATAGTTTTCTCGTATTATAGGTAGGTATAACCTTAAAATTTAGATCAAAGAATTAATTATACAATCTTAACTACATTAGAAAAGAATGATATGGTAAATAGTTTTCTCATTTTGTAGGCAGTTTTAATTGGAGGATAGTTGAGAATAATAGGATATAAAATTTTAGGAAAAAAAAGTGTAATATGAACATATTTATCAATAATAATGATAATAAAAACATTAAAAGCACCCTCCAAAAGAAACACCTTTTCTGTTTTTTTTAGCAAAAAACATTTAATGCAAAGTCACCAAACATCACTTCTTCTTTTTTTTTTTTTTTTTTAACATCACTATCGTCTCTTTCTGGCTTTAACCCTTCCACATGCTTCGTGTCTTTCTTGAGAAAAGGCATAAAAAAAAACTCTGTTATAGCTTTGTATTTTATAAATATATATTTAGATTTCTCCAGATGGCCATTCTTAAAATTTCAAATTATTTTAATCTTTCTAAAAGCTCACATGACATCTTTAATTTAGTAATTATCAATTCGTTTTATAATGTTTTTGCTAAGAACTCATTTGTCTGAAAAATATTTTTAAGATATAGAACACTTATTATATTATTTATAATTATAATAGAAAAATATCTCGTTAAAAAAGGACAATTTGAAGTACAAAGAAACATATGTAAGGCATTTTTTTGATAGATTTTTTGTCCAGAAAAAAAAAAAACTTCTCGTGGAATTGGACTAAAAAACTAGAATTTGAATAAAAAAAATGTCCCAACCAGCCGTGTTTTTCAAGTCACAGTTATTTTAAAATTTAAAATAAATTATTTTTTGAGCATTGTAATTAAGAATGGATAATAATTTTAATTATAGTAAATAAAATTTTGTATGAGTTTTTTTATTTATAATTCAGCTATTTAAGTTTTACGATCAATTAATTTTGGACAAGTTCTCCATAGAATAAATCAAGAAAGCACAGTTGATTTTCAATAGATAATTCAGCATCATGATTCAAATATATGAGTATTTGCACCGTATAAAAATCTAACCTTGATTGTATAGGTATCGTTGCCAATGCATCAAATATCAGAGGTTGTAGGATTTTTTTTTGAAGAACACATGCATCTTTAACTATGAGAAATTTAATCAAAGAAAACGATATGTTATTCATAAATACATTCGTACAATTTTATTATAATATGTGTTACATTTATTTAATTTGTGAAATGGTAAATGAATACTTTGAAACGAGATGAAAACGATGTTTTAAAAACAAAGCATAATGCAACAAATATTTGTAGAAGGGAAAGGGAGAAAATTGAAATAAAATAACTATTTGTGAGTTTAAGAAGGTAAATATAGTTTCTTTAATTAAAATCCATTTATCTATTTTTTTTATAATTTTATTTGCCTCTCGTTAATTTCTTATCAAGCTAAACGATCAGAAGAGATTGAAATTATTTTAATAAAATTTATAAAATATAGGGCAAGAAAATTTATAATTTCTCGTAGTCGCGAAAACTGGCAGCTTTTGTGGGCCGTCGTTGTTGCTCTTACCTGCAGAAGAAGCCTAGCCTAGCGTAATGATTATGTTTCCTGAATTGCATTGACAGTGAATCCTTATCAGTACGCCATTAACGTTGCAATAAATGAGTTTTCGAATTGGTGCGGTACGATGCGCCGGAGGAGCAAATTTATAAAAAGAGTTCATAGAAGGCCGCCGTTCAAATTTTTATCGACACGAATATAAAAGCAAGTTGGTGTGGTTGAGATGTTGTGCTCTAGTTAACGATACCGTTGCGAAGTTCTATTTAAAACCCACCGTCTTCTTTAGTAACTACGTTCTTCACACAAGTATCATTTTCTTCGCATCGCTCGGATCGGAAGAAGGCAATGGCAGAGATGGGAAACGGGAATAAGCAAGCATCGCCAGAGGAGGTGCACCCTAGGAAGGCTTTCGGGTGGGCGTCCAGGGACGAATCCGGCGTCCTCTCTCCCTTCGCCTTCTCGCGGAGGTGAATGATCTGTCTATTGATCTCTCGACTTTGATTCGCTCTTTTCTTGAGTTTTGACAAATCTATCCTTGAATGTGTTGTCGTAATATTAGCTTTTAAATTATAAGATATTTTCTTTCTGCTTAGCTCGCCCTTTTCGTAATGTAAGGGAGTTGGAGGTATCCCTTTTGTTGTAATGTTACTTTCCTTTTTGTACCAATAATCTTTTTTTGCTTTTCCCCCTTCAGATCCGTGCCTCCGATGTTCTTATTCAATATCGGTAACCGCTATGTTTCCAATTTGTTCGTTATTTATTTATTTTATGTAAAAATGCTTTCAAAATGCTATTTTATGCAAATGGTCGACTTTTTTTCTGTGATGCAAACATCCGTTTGTTTTATGCGCTTCATGAACTTACAATGATTCTTCAGAAACCATAAATCGATGCATTTAATGACAGTGGAAACTGGAACCTCCCCACACGTCCCGGTGTTTCCTGTTGCTGGGGCTTCCTTTTTTACTGCGTCCCCCCCACCCCCAACCTAATTTTTGTTGTTATCTGAAAGCACGTTCACGGGATCTCGTAATCGAGATTCTTTTACGAGTCAGGTAGAAATCGTGTGTTCCGTCTGTCTGTGAGGAGGTGCTCAATGGATCGGTCCTGAAGACCTGAGAATCGTTGATGCCTCCCACATATTTATATTGTAGAGTTCAACCCTTATTTTATTCGGATATCTGTTAACTGTTGTGTATAGTTTACTGTGAATGATTAATACTTTATCTATCTGGTACCCATTTGAAAGCGACGTTGATCAGTATTTTCATCGTTGTGTTTTGTTTATTGTGTAACCCACGTCTATGAATGATTGTGACTTTTTCTCTCTGATACCCATTAGAAAGCATTATTGATCAGGATGTTTATTCTTTTGTATAGTTTACTTTGTCGACAACATTTTTGAACGAATACTATTGATGTGGATTTATTTTGTATAGATACGTCGGTGTTCCTACATGGATTGTGCATCGAGGCTAACTAACAGCAAGAAATGCTCGATAAACATGCGATATTTACAATTTTCTATTTATTATCAACGAGTTTTCCCCTCAAATATTATTTTGAATTTTTTTTCCTCTGATGGGTAAACATAAGAAAGAAACTGATAAAGCGTTTGCTAGAAATAATGTCATAATACAACTGCAATAAATATGAGTGTCCTTTTGTAAATAAGGTCGTTGCAAGACAGGTGTAATCATTAAATACAAACTCTTGACAGTAAAGCGAAGGCAATGGAAATGAATTATTGGATAAGTGATTGGATCTGGGTTTTTAGGTAGGTGGTGATTGTTCATATATTCTAAATATCACTGACATAAAATTTTGAGCATTGAATGCTGTATGTTATCTATTAGACGAATCCATGTTGGTGTTCATACTAAATGGTTTTTGGCTTTTAATGCATTGCTGTGAACAAGTGCTCGATGATAGTTGTAAACTTTTGAGAGTTAACTATAATCCGTAGTTAATAACCTATGCATTTTAGTGATTGCATCAAATATTGATCAGTTAATGCCATATTATTTTTGCAGGAATACTGGTGCTGATGATGTCACTATAAAAATTTTGTATTGTGGAATCTGCCACTCTGACCTTCACACAGCCAAGAACGAATGGTCAAATACCATTTACCCAGTGGTTCCAGGGTATGTTTCTTTTCTTGGACCTTCCAAGTTATATCTGTCTGTTAATTCTGAAGTTGTCGGCATTGGGCTGTAACAACTTGCTTCGAGAGGCTATGTTTATATATACTCTTCAAATTAGCATGTTTGTGATCATGGTGTAAATGTCTAATTGCTTCACCAATTAAAACACATGAACCCCAGATGACAAAAAATTTGTTAAGGTTTTGTTTCACATAAAATACTTAATTTTGCGAAGGGAATGGAATATTTCCCAGTGTTTGGCTAGGTAAAAGGAAAATATTGTTCCTTGCTCCCAATCTCAATCTTGTTCGACCCCTCCTCAAACTGATGGAACTCTACTTGCTTAATCGTTGTTTCTTCTTCCCAATCGAGCTTCATCTCAATCCCTTCCTCACTTTATCGCGATCTTTAACTTTGCTTCGTCCACTCAATCAAGCTCCGCCATAATGTCCGTGGACCATATCTTTGAGGAAGAGCAATCGAAACCAAACGAACCCCATAATCAGTTATGTTTACTTAAAATGATCATTGCAGATAGATAAATAACCAAGTAGTCATTGGCATTCATATGGAAGTGATCAGAACAGCATTGATGCATGCTTACTAGTCACATCTCATTGCTTACCCAATTGATTTCTTTCCAGGCACGAGATCGTGGGTGTCATAAATGAAGTGGGTCAAAACGTCAAAAACTTCAAGGTAGGAGACAAAGTAGGCGTGGGATGCATCGTTAACTCCTGCCTCTCCTGCCAGAACTGCAATCTGGACAACGAGAACTACTGCCCTCGCATCATCTTCACCTACAACTCCCTGGACGTCGATGGAACCATGACTTATGGAGGCTACTCCAACATAGTCGTCGTCAACCAACACTTTGTCATCCGCTTTCCTGAGAACATGCCCCTTGACAAGGGTGCTCCGCTGCTATGCGCTGGCATAACAGTCTACAGCCCCATGAAGGAACACGGCCTCGACGTGCCTGGAAAGCATCTCGGAGTCGTTGGCCTCGGTGGTCTCGGCCATGTCGCTGTTAAGTTCGGCAAGGCTTTCGGGATGAAGGTCAGTGTTATAAGTACTTCCCCTAAGAAGGAGAAGGAAGCCATTGAGCGTTTGGGAGCTGATGCTTTCTTGGTCAGCAGCAACGCTGGACAAATGCAGGTAAGTTTAGCATTAATTTAAAATCAAACAAATGCTTCTCTTCTACCAAGAGAATATCTGCAACTGCGGGTGGTTATGTTCACTAATCGACAACAACCCGTTAAATTATAATTTTATTGTTTTTCTCAATAAAATCTTTCTCAAAAACTAGTTTTTCGTCGTCTTTTTATTAATATATACTTGTTCTCAAATTACTAATTCAAATTGAATTAAACTAAAATTTCATTCGCAAATTTTCATACCAAGTCAATAACCTGAATCATATGCACCCCTATCACTAACCTGCCTCTGTTTTCTTGTGTGCTCTGGAGGCTGCCATGGGCACCATGGATGGTATTATTAACACAGTTTCAGCTGATCACTCCATCATGCCATTGATGTTTCTGTTGAAAACTCATGGTAAAATGATCATGGTGGGAGCACCCGTGAAGCCACTGCAGCTTCCAATCTTTTCCTTGATTTTTGGTAGGAAATTCAAACACTTCAAATATTACTAGCAGTATAGTCTGATTGCTTCCTTCTCACGTTAGACTCTGGTCTATTTTGTCGTTTTATCAGGTGGGAAAAGCTTGGCAGGGAGTGGCATTGGAGGAATCAAGGCGACACAGGAGATGATAGACTTTGCGGCGAAGAACAACATAAATGCGGACATAGAGCTCATTCCCATCCACTATTTGAACGAGGCGATGAAGCGGCTTGCGAAGGCCGATGTGAGATATCGCTTCGTTATCGATATTGGCAACTCCTTGACTGAGGCCTAAAAAACAGAGATGCTGTTTCTCTTCGTTTCTTCTTGGTCAAATAAAAAATTTGCAAGTATTAGAATATGCACCTTAGCATTGGTTTGGATTGTGTTTCCTTGAGTGGAATGAAATATTCATGTCAGTCAAAGTGAGCCATCGTACAGGATGATTTGATTCGGTCTATCACGTGCTGGGCACGGCCTATGATTCTAAGCCTGTCGCCTGGCTAGCACAAGTCCGATTTATCTTTTTTGTTTCGAAAAAAATAATAATATAAAATTAATTTTTTTTAAATTTAAAATAAAAACAAATAATTGAAATATGTTTCATAAAATAATGTATATTTATTATTTTATATAAACTTTTTTGATATTATCTATTATTTTGTTCTATGTTTTTAATTTTTTTAAATATATTTTTATTTATTACTTTTAATGAGTCTGATTGGGTGTGGCATGGGCTATGCTTAGTTCAATTTGGCATAGGCCATGCTTAGTCTGATTAGGTGTGGCATGACCCAAAATCAATTTCTTTTGACTGTTTAACTTATCCAACCTGCCATCCTAACTTGATTGGTTATGCACCATAGTCAATTGGCTCACCTGACCAATACAATTGAGGTTTAGCTCAACCACTTCGCCAATTTACCTAGTCAATTGGCTCACTTAACCAACACTTGTTATCCAATCTATTTTACTCATTCATAATATGTATTTTATGAAACTCTAAATAAAGAATATGCACATCTTGAAGAATGAGATAGGCAAGTTATTCTTGGAATAGATTTATAAAAAGAAAAAGAAAATCCATTCGTGCTTAGAGGATCACAATCTAATAGGAATTAGGAACTGATATTTTAAATCTATGGTCTCATGAATCAAATGCACCATTCAGAATTATATTAAAAAGAACAAATTGTCCTCTATCTTCCAACTTAAACTCTCTGAACTTTCAGAATCCACTCTCCACTAGCAGGAACACACCAATAAAACATTCATGTCAAGTTTCCGATGTGATGAAACATGTAGACTGGCTTCGTACTTATCGCGCCACCCGAACAACCATTCCTAGTCCCTGACGTAGAGCCAAGGGCATTCCAAATCTGTTTCCTACGAGAAGGATTCGAGTCATCTACCAGATTGGCAGTATGGTGCTGCTCCCATGAGTGCGTCCAATGCGGCAAGGTGATGCCTCAAGAAGTCGTAGACTGACTCCGTACTCACTGCTAGTATTCGTACAACCATTCCTAGTCCCTGACGTGAGACGACGACATCACAAATCAGAGAGTAGCGCTCATCAGCTACATAAAGGATTATAAAGCATACCTGAGGACCAAAAGGACTGCAGGAAGCAATCATAGGAGCCCTAGTTGGACGCTGAGGGGATTCCGATTTGAAGTTTTGAGTTCTGATGGCGTTAGGAGCACGAAAATGAACAGACATCATTTGCTTGACTTCCTCCTGAAGCTGACATCGCAGATCCTTCAACTTTGGTCTAGAAATGAAAAAGATGCATTAGCTCACTTTGGGTGAATGATTCTGAAACTTCCTAATTAATATCATGTAACCCTCAAAACATTTCCTTCAAAATTACATTAGGCAATTCATATGTTTTTCATCAGGCATTATACTCAAGCCACCTTTGTCTCATCTATTTGAGGTAAGTTGAATCTTACTGCTCCATTGAAATTTATACAAGGTTATATTATTAATAATATTTAAGTCAATTAAATCATATGAAGAGCACATGTGTCAAGAGGTAAAAAATAACATTTTTTTTTATAAATCTTAACCACAAGGTATTCCTACCGTACATTGGACATGAGATTATTCCTTATGTTGAGTGAGGGCGACAATGTTGAAGCCCTCCCAACATCACCATTATACTGATTTTTAAAATCCTTGAATTATTATCAAGCTTTCTTGCCTTACTATTGTCCATTGACTTCTTCAATATGACACAGAAGAAAACTACAAATGTGTTTGTTGATGATCATTTCAGTAATAAGTGTTGTTAAACTTATGCAAGTTACACATTTTTGCTGGTTCTGAGAGTAAGATACATTGCTTACCCTAATAGTATAATCATTGCCATAACTTGGTATTCCTGCATCCGCTTTGCAATGCTGGTACAAGAGTTCTGGTCAAGCAGTACCTGTTTATATTCCATGTCAATTGGTTAGCACGTGAATTTGAGAAATAAACCAAAGTATCACATAAAAAACAAAAGAACCCATGTCAGCATATGTGATCAGTCTCAAGTGAGAGAGTGGTGAATATCAGATGTTGCAAGAATGCGATAAGATAGACCATTAAACACAAAGTTCAAGAAAACTTCTCAAGGCTTGACAGGAAGTGTAACACATTGGCTTCTGCTCATGTTAACTTCGATTATGGAGTAAAAGATGAAAGAGCAGGTAAAAGTGCATCATAAATTATGAAAACTATGTCTGCAAATACATGGTCAAGCAAATCATCACGGAAACTACGCCTGCAAATAGATGGTCAAGTAAATCATTACTGAATCAAGAAACAGAGGTTGATCAGCTTCCAAGTATATGTGATTTGTGCTCATATAGAGATCAAATTCCCACTGCTCTCCGCTCTCATGGCGGCCACTAGTAATCCAATCAACAACAACCAAATTTGAATCATAATGTACTCTGAACACCTGCTTCTGTGAATACCTAGCCGTCGAAAAACAAGTCACAGGATCTGGAATAACTGCTAGGAGTGCATTTTTTCCAACTGTTGCCTGTGGCACAAATAGAACAATGGAAAAAAGCTAACAATCAATATTTGAACAGGTAAAGGAATAAGCCGATTTTGATTAAACTTAATTTTTATCCCATAATAATCCTCCAATTTAAAAGGAGCATTTGTGCAATTATAAAATTGTTGTTGTATGATCTTGAGGTCACAAATTCGAATCGTGAAAATAGTCTCTTACAATGCAAGTTGCGTATAATAAATTTAATGTGATCCGATCCTTCCCGGAATCTGTATTGGCGGAAGCTTCCTGTGCACTGGGTTGTTGTTGTCGTCATGTTTTTTATATTAATCTTCCAATTACAAAGTGAATAATATCATCAAATGTAGATTAGTCTTTTGGGGTATTTCAAGTTCTGGAATCAATATACCTCGAGGATTTGCTCAGAACACTTCGAATGCACAGACTTGTATACCTGTCTATGAAAAGAAACAAAACACATCAGGGAAGACAAATACTGTCTTCATCAGAGAGAGAAAAAAAAACATAGAATCATAAGTTGATAGATACACCACGATCTAAAAACTCATTAGATAATTAATGCACCATAACTTTATCCAGGAAACACAATCTGTTAATAAGGATAGAAAGAAAAAGGTTAATCTTTGGTAATATCGTGCTCTCAGACAGTTCAATTAACCAAAATTTTCATATATATAAATTTTGTTTTCCTTTGGATGTTCTCCATAATCAATGAGACTAAACGAACGCAAGTGGAATAAATGACCAACCTTAGTGGAAGCCTGCGTTGTGAGGGCTGCAGTGCAGTTGTCGCCTACGTTAATCACCAAAGAGATTCGATCTCCCTAGAAAAAAGAAGCGGACAAAAGCATCATCACTTGAAGCTTAAAAGCGCCATCTTACATAGCAAAAATTTGGGGAGAAAAATGCAGAATTATGTTTACATACCGAGACAATGCCGCCGCCGTAAGTGAGAGCGTAGATCCACACGGCGTCGAATTTGGAGGAGGCGACCTGCGATTAAGATCACAGAAAACTCGTCGGGGAGCATGGCAAGAAAAAAAAGGGAAAAAAGATAGGATTCAGATCGAAGAAGACCAATAAAAAAGAAAACAACAACAACAGCAACAGCGACAAGAAATGGATACCTTGTTGGCTAGGATGAGTTTGAGAGGGTAGCAGTAGAAGCATCGAGTGACGGTGGACTTCCCTCCCACCTTCTCCACTACCACCCTTCCCTTCTTACTCTTCTCCTCCGCCGCCTCCGCCTCCATGCGCCCTCTCGCGCTCTCCTCTCCTTCTCCTGGCGTCGAGTCTTCGACCGCTCCTGTCGCCTGCCCATAAAATTCTGACCGCCCAGTAACTTGATAAACTCCATCCACCGTCGATTCCACTCTCCGGAGTCGTCAGCCCACGTCGGAGGCCCAAACGATTTGAAGGCAGTGAATTATTGGATCAAGATTTTAATATTATTTTTTAGTTTTGCATTTATATATATAAAAATATAACTCGCATGAGGAGTGCTCAGATATATAGTGCCAATGAGAAGGTCGTGTGGTATAAGAGAGTAAGGATCAATTATTAGGGCTATAAGTTTTTTTAGAATGTCTATTTTCTTTTCGTATTAATTCTTAGTTGAGCACAAAATACTCTTTATAATTTATTTTCTTCGTGTTGACTGTAAGATTAATTGACGAGAATACTAAGAGCAAATAATCATCTTTTTTACATAAGAAGTGCCCATATATGATAACTTGTTCCGGAATCCTCTTACAAGTATTTTTCAGAAGATGAAGATTTTTTTTTTCTTCTTTTGGTCTTTATGACCTGAACAAGTTAATTAATTACCACGGAAATCTTAAACATGCTTAATTTTCCTTTATGCACTAGCCAAAAAGAGAGCTACATCAATTATTCGTTATTTTTCTTAAAATTTCTACTTTAATCATTAGCTTTTACTCGTATTTGAACTACAGAAACAAACAAACAAACAAAAAATGGAAATTGAAATCGAAATCCTTTTGCATGAAAGATTGAGACCATCTCCTCTTTCTTTGCTCGATCCCTCTTCAAGTAATCACGC
>JBAMHZ010000038.1:60016-74006 GCA_037177395.1 Alpinia galanga
GACACTAGGAATGAAATTATTATATTGAGGCCCTAAACCTGCAAAAACATGGATAAATAAATCTAATTCTAAAATTGGATACCCAATTGCTATTAGATTATTAGCAATGGTTTTGATAGATTGAATATATTTATTGATAGATTTGTCTCCTCGTTGCACCAATTGTAGTTGCATGCAAAGTTGAAGCACTCGTGCTTGAGAGTGTGATGCAAAAGTTCGAGCAAAAGCTTCTCATATTTGATGAGAGCTATCAAGCCCTACAATCATAGGAAATATAGACTCACTGAGTGATGAAATCATCCACGTCATAATTAGTTGATCATTTTTGCATCAAACTCTATAAGTAGGATTATTTTTCTGAGGTTTAGGAAAGATACCATCTACAACTCCAAGCAGATCATGAACACGAAGTAAAGAATGAAACTGAATCTTCCAAAGTAAATAGTTGTCATTGTTAAGTTTGATAGGTAAATAGGATATGACATTTATAGAAAAAGCAGAGAGGTAAGCCATTGAATTTGTTTTTGTGAAAGAAGTTTATGACATTGTATATGTAAAAAAAAAGGATTTAAGTAGAAAGAGTAAAAATTCTACTGATTAAGATGAGTCAAGGTAGCAAAGATGAGGTGCTAGGGGTAAGGCTGAAACAACTACAGGATTAAAAGGAGAAGAAGGTTATTAAGAAAGATGAGGCCGAGGAAGATCGATAGCTTTGATACTATATTAATATAAAGAATTGTGAAAATAATTAAAAATTTTAATTATTCATGTACAGAATATCTTCTTTTAAGTACAACCGCGAAGCGGGCGACCTCAATTCCTTGTCGTTCTCCAGCCACATGCGCCGTGCATGCATGGCGGAAGACGCCTAAGTTGACGACACAGCAGCTCCAAGAAAGAACACAACAACAACGACCAAATCCAATGGATTAATTAATTGAGGGACAACGACACGTGGAATTGGAATTGGAATTGGAATGGAAATGGGAATGGGAGAGGAGACATAAAGGTAGATTGGCGCATGCAGTACTGATTAAATGGCCTGAAAGGGATGGTAAAGGCGCCCGTTCACCAACCAATATTATCCCATTCAGTGTAGTCGAATTCAAATACTTAATGCATAATCGAGCTGGATAATTTGAATCGTTAAGTGTTGGCAGGTCTACTCTACCATGTGTCGCGCACAGCTCCATAATTTTCGCCATCCCCACCCCGCGTCGCCCGCTCTGCACCTGCACCTGCACCTGCCTGCCTGTTTCCACGCCTCTCTCCCCATCCAAATTAGCATCCAAGACGAGTCAAATGAGGCGGCGACCCAGGCGACGGCATGTGCTATTCAATGCATTATGCATGCTGTCTTCTATCAGACACTATTTGCAGTCACAAATTTCCTGTCCTCTTCTTCTTCGATTGACTATTAGATCATAAGCTAGAAAAGAACTCTTTTTACAATAATCTGTGATTCAATAACGAAAATATTAGCAAAGACATTAAAGTTGTCTTCTTTGCCGTCACACTCTTTATTTTCTTGTTTCTGAAGTATTCTCGTCTATGATTGACATCTGGCGACAACCTTTTGTTTTAGAAAAAAGACAAACCCTGTGCAAGTTAATTTTCTGATATCATTTAGCATGAAAATAGAGTGATTGTCTCCGCACGTAATCCAATTGGTACTTGAATAATAGATTTACTGTAGCAAAGATCGATTCTTAGTAAAGTTAATTTTTCTAAGAACAAGAATATTTTTTCATCTAAGAAATCATGATTTACTATTCTTTGAGTATTATAAGGTTGCTTCGTGAACAAAATTAGATGATTAGCACGATATAAATTTACATAAAAGAACAAAGATTAATTTTCATTTTCATTGTTGAATAAAAATATACGTGTTTATTTTTTACCCTGTTTCAGGGGCTGATATAACTAAAGATTAATAGTGATTTACTCTCTCTCATATTCGTAGAGCCGAGATAAATAAACTCTTACTCAAATGAGGATTAAAAGTTCTTGCAAAAGAGTGTTATAAGGTCTATTTGGAGAGATAGGTACGAGTATTACCGCCGTTTGAAAATGGAATGGTTGGGTTAGATTGGAGGCTTTAATTTCTCTTGGGGTTTGACGATGACTGCGATATGCAGTGCTGGGTCATCATCATGAATGAACATGTCAAGCTAACTGTCGGCACAGGAACGAGCACGGTTCTTTCTCCGGTAGGTGATGAAATATATGCGTCATCGGTCACTTCATAATCATATTGAAAGACATTTCCTAGCGAACCTTCACAAAAGGAAAACTAAATTTCAACTCAAAAATAACAAAGCCAGCGCCGGCACATACCTAGTTCATAGAAAACAAAATTGACTAAAAAATATTTCACAGAATAAAATAGATAATTAATTTAGTTTGAACTTTTATGATTGATTTGTAATAGTAATGCATTATAAACTAAAGATATAATTTATATTCCTATATAAAATCATTGCTCTAAATTAATCTAGCTTGCAGGCCCCATCCCACTCGCTCAATCAAATATAATCGGTTCACTAAACCTATCTAGTCCAACTAACTCACTAGACCCCATCAATTTAATATGCCCACCTAATCCATTTGACACACTTTAAAAAAAAAACTATTTACTATAGAAAAATATCACCCCATGTAACTCATTCGTAAATATATCTGTTATTTACCATCCGATCACTTGTACACTGTAACGCAATCCTTGAATCTAAAGGAATCAAACGATATATATCGACGGTGCTCACGGATAAATTATATAGGATAACATTTCTAATTTACTATAAATAGAAAATCACAATTCTACTTTCAAATTCATTTCATTTAACTAACGAAATACATTATAAGCATAGGAATATGAACTGGAACATGAATATGCTAATAGATAATTTAAAGTGGAATCATCATTATGAGATTGCATGATTTGATTCTCAAATTTCATTAGTTGAAGAGGGGGAAAAAAAAAGAGCATTCCATCTCTAGTAAACTAAAACTCTGTTAGAGAAGATGAGCAAGTTGAACAGACAAGATGGCATGGAAGCGAGTCAGTTGAGCCTAACTAAGAGTTTGGTAGACCTAAAGATCCAAGCACCCATAGCAAGCTAACCCGAGCAAGCAATCAAACTGCATCTCTGGTGTCAATTCCACATGACAAAAGAAAGAAGAAAAAATAATGCACGTTTAATAATACAACTCAAGGAAGACAGTGATCATAGATTTTTTTTATTTTTACTATTTAAGAAATTGCTCAAGAACATAGTCATTCAAGAATCTATGAATACGTACTGAGTGAATATTGTCCTTGAGAATGGATAGCCAACATGCAAGAAATCGCTCTTTAGTTGCCTGATACAGATTATGCATCCAAACTATCAGTGAACAGACTTGATTTCACACCACTTCTCACAGCTAATACAGAGATAGTGTTAACTACCGTGGCAGCTACTACAAGTACCCCAAAGTAAACACACACTGTTGAAGCACAAAGATAAAGATACCTGTTGCATTTTGACAAAGAAATTATAATTTAGCTGCACAATGTGTGCTAGGAAAGCCTTATTGTCCTCGAGAATGGATAGCCAATATGCATCAACTCATAATCACTGAAGAAATTGCTCTTTAGTTGCCTGATACAGATTTTGCATCCAAACTGTTAGTGAACAGACTTGATTTCACACCACTTCTCACAGCTAATACAGAGCTAGTGTAAACTACCGTGGCAGCTATTACAAATACCCCAATGTAAACACACACTGTTGAAGCACAAAGATAAAGATACCTGTTGCATTTCGACAAAGAAATTATAATTTAGCTGCAAAATGTGTGCTAGGAAAGCCTTCAGAAGTGGAAAAATAATATACAAAGAAAACTGATGAGAAAAATAGGAAAATTGGTAAACAGGAGTAAGAAAGAAAACTCATGAAACAACACAACAGCCAGAATGCTAGATTTTAGTGTCGCCATTTAACAAGACAACATACACATCTTTTCAAAGTAATTTCCTAAATCTTGATAACTGATTGGTGCGACAGCAATATGGAAATCAATTTGTTCCAGAAATGAATAATGTGACAGGTTAAAGCATTCCGTACCTTAATGGATAAAACAAACATTTACCAAACCGGATAAATGATGTAAGCATTAATGTTAAATATGAAGAATAGGAAAACAAATTATTGCCACTTTGGGGGACACATTAAAAGATGCATGTGCCATTTCATTTTCTTTCTTCAGTAAGGCTCAAAAAGATCCAACAACTGAAATGCAAAATAATCTAGAGCTTACACAGAAGTAATGCTAGAACCCACTATCAAGTTTGCACATTCACTTTCATCAGATAGTAGCTAGTGCTTGCAGATTCAGACTGCTGGAAGTGGCAACTGCAAGGATGAGTAGATTACCTGTGTTCAGAGTTCAGATCTGAGTGTACATGGGGGACTCAATTGGGTGAGACATAAAGGATGAAGTTGCTTGACGAAATCAGGAAGGAGGACAAGGTCATCAGATCTGCTCAGTACAGTTTCAGCTGCAAGTCTGCAACTAAGGGTGACAAAGACCTTGCTGTTTGAAGGAAGGAACAACAAAGTGACAACGTCTATGGAAGATTCTGCTAGAATAGAATTGATAACAGGAAGTGTGGTGTATGAGGACAGAAGGGAGTTCTGCAATTATTACAACATGACCACATAGTACCGTAGGCAGGGAAAAAAGAAGACAGCAATTAGATGAACAAAAATATTGCACTGATGCCACATACAAACTGTGCAAAAGTACTTGTCTGGATTTATCAATTGGACAAAATCTTATTTAATACAAGTGATTGTGATAGTAATAACTGAAAGGAAACATAACTGGGCAAGAGATCATGGAAGCAAATATCATGGTAAATTGGGTTACAATCGAGGAAAATTAAACAGTATATTGGGTAGAACAATTTTTCCATAACATGCCTAATCCTAAATACTTATTTGGTGAAAAGTGTGTAATAAAAGGAAGAAAAAAATCTGAATCATTAGTTAAGAAACTGAAGTAAAATTGAGTATCAGTCTAAAACTTACTTTGGAGAGAAGACGCTCCAAACAAACAGATGGTTTCTCATAAGCAGTAATATGATAGTGAAAGCAACTAAAACCACCGAATTTAAGACCAAGGGAAGCAGACAAGGAAATCCAATCATCAAATGTAATGTATCCAATTCTGGGCGATTTGGTAAAAGATCATTCATATCCTTTACCGAAATATAGATTAGCATGCTCAGGAATGCTAACAAAGGTGCTGCATAGGTGATGATGAACATCAGTATGCCAGAAAGAACAGTGGAATGATTTGAGATACCCTACAGAAAAAGAAAACACAGCAAATAGCCAAAATAAGATGAGAAAGTGGTAATGTCAGGGTGAACTAGTCTTTCACATATGAACTGCATGGTGAAGAAATTTACAATAAATGCCCCAGCAACGTCAATAGTAGCCAGGCTGTTACTGTTCCCCAGACCAAAATGGCCTGTCATTCCTAAAAAATACATTGCAGCAACCTGCTAATTGCAAAACATTTGTGTGTCATCAGATAAGGATCACTGAATCATATAAGCAAAGTGCAAGTGCCACATCCAAGTCCTTTGGATATTAAGCAGGTTTTTATAATGCCCACCAATGTTTACCATCTTTTCAAAAATGCTTGATGTCAAAAGGCCCCCAAAGGTTTCCATTTTGTTGTCAAAAATGTCTTCTCTCCATTAAAAAATGAATGACTTGGATGGTAATTTTGAAGCATAAAGTACGTATCTTTTGGTCTTATATAAGGGGTATTTTGATAACAAAAATGGAAAATTTAGGGGGCATTTTGACATCAATCAAAACTTGAGGAGGCATTTAAAAAAAAACTGATAAACATTGGGGGACATTTTGACAATCATCATGCACAACAACAGAATACATTAATTATATGAAACATATATTCTGCAACTTCACAAGCAAATAATAATATAGGCGTGTTATTCAATCACTTAATCTTGTTCATCCTCTACAACACTACTAACAAATGAACAAGCCTATAAAGCTGAGACACTTGCAAAAAGATTGTTTAACAAGTCACTGCTACAATCTACTGAGACATTCTTCCTGAAACAATCTCTTTATTGTCATTAGTAAAATCAGTAAACTATGTTAGCTTCTACTTGCACATATTTGTACCACCACCAAGGATGAGTCAACAACATGTCAATGATCGATAATGAGCAATCTAACAATTTAACCAGTGTGATAAATGTTGACCATTAAAAAGCCAAGACAATGAGGTATTGAAGATTTTCAAATTTTACACTTGTTTAGTATGGAATTTCATAATTGTTTACTTGGTGCCAGATCACACAAGCTTTTGAATGGCTTAAGGCGAAAAGAATGGGGAAGCGATTAAATATTCCTTTCATCGATCATCTCCATTTCTCTCATCTCGTCTAATATTTTGTTTCCTTGACACTTTTTTTCTCTTTTGGGTTGCCACTGCCTGTCACACTTCCTGGCCTATCCAATCTCCAACCACATTTTGAAAGAGACTGTTGATCACTTCAAGCTTAAAATTTAACAGATTACAGCAACAATGGAGTCAGTTTGTCAAGATTAAGTTATTCACACTTTGCCATAGACCAATTTAACTTCGACTGGCCCATAATCTTCTAGTTGATACCAGTATAAACACCCATACTTGCAAAAATATCATTGATTTTTAATCACAGATTTAAACCATTAAAGAACTTTGGAATAAGATTGTTGTCACAATTCATCGCTCTAGTGAGCTACTTTGATGCGCAGAACATAAATATGGATGAGGAACCCACTACCCAATAATGAAAGTAATAAGTGAGAAGCTGCAAATCTACAGGTCATTAAATATTATAGAACTCTTTTAGCACTTCTGTAAGTATAAAGGTTATTTCCAGCAAGTCTCAACTACTTAAACAGTCTGCTATGCTTTGAATCAGGTATGTTGCACAAGTAAATTAAATTGTTACTAAATAAAAAATTTTACACTGTAAGAAACATTCTAGGATGTCTCTTTCAAATGACAAAAAAATAATGCCTACAAAGGATCAATTATGTAGAATCTCCAAAAGATAACTTATCCTTTACAAGTTATATGGCAGAATGCAATTTCCATTTTGATTTAGCAACAAATTTTTCATTCATCTAAAATAAAAAGAAACAATACTTTCTCGTATTGTGCAAAAGGGAAACCATGCTCATTACGATCCAAATCAATTTTTTTTTTCACATATAGATAAGTGGGAAACCAAAAAATATTCAAATATTGCAGTGCATTTAAAAAGACTACTAATTAACATGGCCATGACATCAAACATCAAGTAACATAGGTAGTAGGAACCATAAAATCTGCAAGCGAATAAATTCTAAACCAGGTAGATGACAAAATATCAACCATCAAGTGACACGTACTATAAATACAGAAGTTAACTGATTCTGTGTGCCAAAAAATACATCTGATGAAAACTGACCTCAACCCATTGCCGGTGTTTAGTTCTGGATGATGAGAAATAGATTATGCTGGCCATTTCTTGTAAATAAACTATCAGCACTGGTATATCATTTATTCGCTGCTGCAGAAGCAATTGTAACAAACACCAAAAAACAGTGCATGTAGTTCCAATCAGGTATGTGCAATCTCTAACTCCCAGCAGAAAACTAGTACTTTGCATATCATTGCCTTGTGAACTTGATTTCAATCCAATTATAACACTACCCACTTCAAGATCAACAGGAAGAACCCATGGAGATACTAACACAGTAAAGAGTATCACACTTCCAACACAAATATAGATGATTTGAGCTACTGAATTGACACTAGAATATGTTGGTCCTATAATATTGCTTTGACTATCAATTATGTGTAGTAAAACAAGAAATCCACATATGACATAGCTACTCCAAACAATGTAAACTAAGTATATCCTTTGACGCACAAGTGAATAGGCAAATGAACCAAGCACCATGAGACCAAGTAATGTGATGATTTGAAAAGCCTTAATATAGAAATCACCAGTTTGGATCAGCAACTTCGATATATCAGGAAGATAAGCCCAGTTAACACCACCTTGATGCCATCCTCTTAATACTCTTCCCAAAATGAGAACAACAAGTATCAAGGATGCTTGATAATTTTTCTGCAGTTGTTTTGATTGAGATAATTTGTCACTGGTAGTGGGACTGCTTTCATCATTTGTATGGTCGTTTTCATACAAGTTTCTTTTCATGAAGTATGACGCAGGTGTTTTTAGAGAAGATTTGATAGCTGATAAGAGAAATATCAAATAGAGTGTGGATGTCAAGAAATGCCAAGTATATTGCTCTTCCTCCACCATGGAACTTGCACCAAGGCTAAGAACATGGATTAATATTCCAATAAGAGTAAAAGATTCATCCACATGCGACACTTGATTCAATTCTTTTGGCAGAGAAAAATGCTTCCTCTCTATAATGAAGACTTCTTTGAACAACTTAAACACAATGTTCAGCTGCAGAATACATGAGATAAGCATTATAGCAATACCAGACAGAAGCAAGTTGATGGGTTTCTGCAAAACCATCAGATTACTGAGTTAGTAATCTTCACCCTCTATGAACAAAAACTTATTAAGTAAACAGATCTGTCCCAGTCTTATATGTCATCCGTGGCTGATCAAACGGATATGCAACAACTTATCAACACTGCCAATATCTGGCAATCAGCACACAGACACACACAAGAATATTGAACACAACCAAATCAGGCTAATGGATCTTACAAACAGAAGGAAATGAAAATTACATCAGTAGCACTGTGAGACAACCACTCACTCGCATTTCCTAGAAATTCATAATATGAATTGACAGCAAGCCCAAGATCATCATTTGAATTTGATCTGCAAATGTAGAGAGCATTAAGTAGCATAAATACTTAGAAATGATGTCAAGAACATATGTATCTATGTAAATATATACACAAGATGTAAACTTCCAATTACGTTGCACCAGAAGTTTGGTGGAGTAACCACATATTATGAGCTGATGTAGCTTTGGAAAACAAGTAACCTAGTTTTTCCTTTGTGCTGTCAACATCTTGATTAGTTAGCAAACCAATGTTACCACCAATGCAAGTCAAATTCCCACAAAGTAAGCCAGGTGAATGCGCTTGCAATAATCTTAACATCTGCCAGGAATTCAACTGTAAGGCTCGAAGCCTTTGCTCATCTATTAAAAAAAAAAATAGATCAACAAATTATCTTTATTGAAATGCATAGTAAGAAAAAATAATTGTCTTATAACATTTTCAAATTCAAAAACATGTCAAAACACTCATCATATTTCCAAAGCTCCTTGTTGCAATGCGGCGATTACTAAGATTCTCACTTAACCATACTAATTTAAAGAGTACAGAACGGTGACCAGCTTCAATGGGTGGCAAAGACAAGGTTCCCCACCACCCAACAAATGCAATAGGATGTCGAAGCCTAACATTTTCTCTCTATTTCATCATATTAATTATAAAAAATCATAGTATATTTCTTTTGTGGCATGACAAAGATAACTTGTAATTAACTATTGATTATAATTTATATTAACATTTATGTTGACTGATTGACACGGATCCAATATCATGAGCTATGAAGAATGTTGTAGTTGATTGGCTAATCACTTATCTCAAATCCTTGAGTTATTTGGAAAGATACTAATATGATGAATCCAAGGTTTGAAATCTCGACACATATAAGGCAAAATAGGCAGAATTTATCATTTCGTCCGTCGCCCGATACAGGTGGTACCAGTGGCCTCGTGTGGCCGCGGCTGCACGCGGCCTCCATGGAGGCCATGATGGCTTTGCGTGGTCTCTGTGGAGGCCGAGGAGGCTTCGTGTGGCCTCTCACAGGGGCCTCGGCGGCCGTGCATAGGGTTGCGGTGGGCCTCGGCAGCCTCGTGCAGGGCCGCCGTAGCCTCAGCCCTATGGCCGCGGCGGGGCTGCTACAGTTTCTATCGAACTTAGATGTTTAATAATTTCAATCAACTCCTCAAACTATAGTTCAGATAAAATCAATTAAAATTTAATAAAATTATCCTATTAATCTAAAAATATTCTATAAATTATTTTAACATTTATTTTATTAATTTATATATTATAAATAATAAATTTATTATTAAAATTTATTTTATTTTTTAAATCCTATTTAATCAAAATTAATTTTGATATTTTTTTCTTTTCATAATCATTTTGTTTGTTTTTAATTTTTACGATCATTTTTTTTTAATTTATATATTTTATATTTAAAAATTATTGAAATTTATCGACGTGACACGGTACAATATTGAAACCGTATCATTTCGATTGCGAATTAAAACCTCGATACGTATGGAAAATTTAAACCTTGAATAAATCACCACACCTGTCCACATGGAACTAATGGATGTGGATCATCCTAATAATGGTTCATATCACTTGTTCTGACTAATACAAAACATGATATAAAAACATGGCCTGACGTGTATCAACCCTTATTGCATGTTAAAATGGATTGTTAATAATATGGTACGGATTTAGGTTGTTACTGCAGACTGTATTGATGTAGTTCCTTAAATTTTGACTGCATCTGCAAGTGTTCTATATATTACAAAGTTAAAAACGAAGGAACAAATGTTTATGCATGATGATAAGTCCTATGAAATTTTCAACAAAATTTATTGTATGAAGAGACTTCCAAATGCCAAACTAGTAGGATTACCTTTTCATAAGCAGGAATTCAAGATAACTAATAGACTATAAGAAAATTACAACAGATTCACTAGAAATATCACTGAAAATATAATATTAACAACATTTCATTCATTTTCATTTACACTTAAAAAGAAAAATTAAGTGGGAGTTCAAATCCATACATAATTTGCAAAATACCCAGATTATAATAAGTTGATAACTAATAAGTCAAAATTCAGCAGGGAAAATGCTGGCTATTTGATTATTCTAAAATATTGAGGACTAAACAATGGGACCAACAAACCTGTCAATGAATCAAGCATCCCCCTCAGGATGACTCCTATATTGTTATTTGGAATGGGCACGCCAAAAAGAAGAGCTAGAGTTGGAGCAATATCTACCTGTATTAGTAGAGACAATGTTGCATGACAGGAAATAAAGCCAAGATATCAAAATTATGTAGGGATACAACTAAGAAGGTGCTTTAATGCTCATATATTACTTCTAATGATACAATTTACCTGCACTGATAGGGATGGCAAAGACTGATACAAGACATTTTCAAATTTTACCAATAAAAAACAGAAAACATAATGAAATCACAGGTATGTAACAATGGAGAGACGTGATGCTATTTGAGCTTCGTATAACTATGCTACCATAGCTTTCATCTTTTATAAAATTAGAAAAAAGATGTGTATGTCAACAAAGCAACCATTGGCTATTATTTTAAACATGGAGTTAAATATCATATACTGACAAAAGCCAAGCAAGTTATAGCAACTGCTTTATAACCATGAAATGAAACAATAATGAGCTGATTGGCGATTAATTGGAAAGGTAAATGGCTAACAGCAAGGTACCAATCTAAAAGGTATTACATATGCAAAACAGCAAGGTACCAATCTAAAAGATATTACACAAGCAATATTTTCTGAACTGAGAATTACAGTTATGTTTCAATGTCAATAGCATGTTTGTACTTGTTTCTCTTGTGACTAACCAACAGAGGGGTACTCAGAGCCACCAATAAGCATGAGGCTTCAAGCTCAGAAACAAAAGAAAATCAAACATATAAGAGAATTACATAAACCCTCAATCGTAAAAGATATTATTAGAGAACACAAACATAGCAGTAGAAGACTAGAGGGTACCTGAGAAGCAGACTTGTGCACATTGAAAGCGCTATCTGAATTCTCAATAGAGGGACCAATGAAAAGAGCTAGTGAATCAGTTTCTTCATATGATGATCCGCCATGGTTTCCACCAGTAGTCATTCCATGGTCACTGACAACTACCTAACAAGAAAGAAAGAGAAAAAGATAAGCAAAAGTGATGAATTACTGTGGAGAAAAAAGAGGAAAAATTAAAATATTGAAAAACTGATAAGCTTGGGCTACTGATAAAAAACACAATAGCTGTTTGTAATCAATCAGTATGGATCCCAGAGACGAAGCATCTGAAATACAGTTTGTAGTTATTAGAAATAGGTTTTGGTGATCAGGAAAGTTGTAGTGACTGGGATTATGAACTACTATGGCATATTCTCTATGTAAGTTAAGCAAAATTGCAATAACTGGTATTATGAAATACTATGGCTTTCTATGTAAGGCCATGAGGATGGATGCTGCCATAAAAGCTATTGTACAAGTTATCAGCTATCAAATTTTCTAACATGCATTTTATTGGAAAACAATATATGCCGCCACAAGCAAACCACACCTCCCAACCACCCACACATATATATCCACTGTAGTTTCAATTTGCAATAGCCTCCGTAGGGCAAATTGACAGTTTAGTTTAGCACAACTTAATGCATTCAGCATAGACTTAATTTTTTTTAAAAATTAATGCAATTTATATTTAATTTAACAAAAAGTGTAAAAAAGATAGTAAAGAAAGAGATTCCTTTTGCTGAAGATGGCATGACAAAATGTAAAGGAATGGTGATAGTGTCAAGGATTGGCATGACAAGCATACACTCAAAAAAAATCAAGCTTAGTAGGAGAAGGATCTATAATCACAACATTATCCATGTTATGGAAATACAAGAAAGAACTAACAAACCAATAATGTGTCTGCAGCATTGTTGTGCTGATGCAGAATAGTGTGCGTATGAATCATCCTAATGACATCATCCATCTCCTTCAACTTTGGGGCCATCAATATACTGAAATTGCACGACTATTTTATAACAAAACCAAGCTGGAAGCAATTTCATACAAACACAATTATGAAAATAATAGTTTTAGCACATACCTATGTCGTCCACCGATGTGGCCAACATGGTCCAAGCCAAGGTAATGAAGAATCTAAAAAGAACATCAAAAATAAGAACTTGAGCTAATAGTTATAATAAAACTCTGGTCAAAACCAATACCATTAGATGAATCTAACTATCTACCTTGTCAGTATTCGTCAATCATGCAAATACATAGGTTTGTTAAAGTAATTTGATACTGCTGCCACAATATATTTAACTCATATAGTCAGTGCATACTTTCAAGTTAACCAACACAAGGCATAATCTCAGAAGTCAATCTCAGTTGAAGCCAAAAATGATGCTGTCAAAATGAACTTTAAAAACATGCAACAGTCTGACAATCCCTTGGATCAGCAATTCTTTGTTGTCTTTAAATGTCAAACTTGTATGATAATTCTCAGTTGAGCCCCTACATATGCCATTCCATGAATCATCATCGGTAACTGAGCCCTGTATGTGAGTCATTCTACGCATCGTTGTTGCTAGTTGAGTCTTTTACTGAGATCATTTTGCACATCATCATTTTTTATTAGCCTCTACATAAGATCATTCCATGCATCATCTTCGGTCGAGCCTCCATGCCAGCTAGATCAGTTTGCACATCATATGCCTGTGTCACTATGTGGATCTTATCTTTGCTCTCTTCATGTGCATCATTATGCATATATTTCGATAGACTTTCCCTCCTCTCTCTGCATGCATTTTTCCATGAAAATTTCAAGATAGATACATTCTCTTCTCTCAGTGTGCATCATTCCACAATTTCTCAACTTCATTCTAGAATTATCTCCATGTATGTCCGAACTCCTCAAGTCTCTTGCCCAAATTAGCATCGTTGGTTGTATCATTTAAATATAGTTATAGCCAATGCTTAAAATCTCGACCTGTGTCGGGCGATATGGGTGGAATTTATCATTCCGCCCTCCGCCCGGCACTGGTACAAGTGGTCGCGAGGCCACAGTGGCATCGTGC
>JBAMHZ010000038.1:74106-91839 GCA_037177395.1 Alpinia galanga
ATTTATTTATTATTTTGGATGTTCTATTCATATAACGGACACATGTAAATTTTTATTATCATACGAAATAAAGTTTTCTTTTACATGTGTATTTGTTGACACTCTGAATAAAGACATCACTATTTATTAATGTGATTAGCATATGATGATTGTAAATGTGATGTTGGACTCAGTATTGAGTCATAAGGTAATCATGATTTACTAATGCGGTTTAACATATGATGTTTGTAAACATGATCAAGATCCGATTTGAATTATAAAGAGGATTAATTGAGAATAGACATGTGCAAATCACATTTCATGCATTTCTCATGCTACATATTCACATCAGATCTATGTCATTGATGACATTGGTATTGTGATTACTGATGGGTCTTGCTATTGATTATGTATAGAGTAGCTATAATTACTTTAGTTCTATACTAATAAAATTGATGGACCAAATTGTTTTAGTTTAATATGACATGGTGATGAGTTAAATTAAGAAATTTTGATCATGTGTTATATACAGAATTACATGTAGCCTAAGTGAGAGACTGTTGGTGGTGGGCTTATATGTGATTAGAGTAACGTATCCAATTATGTTGTATTGGTTTGAATATGATTAAGTGATCTAATTATGATTTTGATCGCGGATTTGTGTTATTGGATGTAAATCCTAATGTGTAAAACCCTTTAATATGTACCATTAACATTGATGAACTATTAACGTGTTATAATTAGTTCTATATATAGGGTGTGATCTCCGTGGCAAATATGATGAACGATTGTCTCTTTTTCCCCATTGGGCAGAGCATACGGAGTCGTCTCTCTCGCACCTGCAAAATATCAAGCCCACCCTACGGCTCTTTAGCTTCTTCCGACGATGTTGTCTTCGAATTCAGGTGCATGTTTATATTTCCATTGCATCTTATTTTGTTTTGCATATTAGATGATAAAATCTTGTATTTAGATCATTTGATTTATTTTTATTTTTTGAATTATATATGAATGTACAATTCATTAACGGATTAATAGATCTATCAGTTTCTTCTTTTGCAAAATCTCTTTCACCTATGAATTTATTGGGCTTTCGTCCTTTATGGACTTTGAGCTCAATATTTCGTTTATTCTAAGTCCATTTAGTAATTCGTTGAGAGTTCAGCATATATAGTCAAGTTTTTTTTTACAAAAGGCTTTTTTTATGATCATTAATAATATAAAGGAGTTTAGAAGAAGAAACTCCAAGTAATTGTATAAAAATTGAATTTTTGGAGACAAAAATATTGTTCGTTGACTTTAGTTTGACCTTGTTAAAGGAGCAAAAAGAGGCGAGAAGGAAAGGGAAAAAGTCAACACATTTAAATTTCTTGCCATTTTAGATTGATCAAATGATATCTTTTACTTGGTGTTTGCATTGATTTTGTATTTTATATTATATATATATATATATATAAGAAACTATTTTTATATTTTTTAGTGTTCAGTATAATGCAAAATTTTAACAAATTTAAAAAAAAATAAAAGTTAATTTATCAGTGAATTCTATTAATAAATTGTCATAAACATTTAACAATGACCTTGTTTTTTCAATTGTCCAAATTCTAATAGCGTGGCTAAACCAACTACTTGTCCCAATTGCTCTATATAGGCTACTTGATCTGACCAACATGACCATATTTACAATCTAATCTACTTAAATTGACTCGTATGCTGCTAGATATTTTAGCTCACCATGCTCACTCAATTCACTTAACTCATTCTAAGTGCTTGACCTTGTTGATCCACGAGTCGCTCAGGCTAATAGCTTGTCTATATCACCCTGAGACCACTTGGCCCGTTGTATCTTTTAATTGTGTACCTATACTAACTAATCAACTAGTAGTCCCAACTGCTCTGGATCACTTGGTCTAACCAATTAATATAACCATGTCTATCCATCTAATTTGCTTGAATTATATTGACCAATTGACTCACATCTTTATACCATCCAAATTCATCGGTCTCCCTAGCTCATCATCTATTCTGATTGACCCACTCCAATCAATTAGCTCACTCGCAAAAGTCGGATCCACTGGCCTTCCAAAAAAAACTAAGCCAAGTCAATCTAGAAAGAAAAAGGAACAATACTTTTTCCTCCCTCCACTAAATTATTGAAAGCCACAAATGTTCATGCTCTGCTCTAAGGAAACGCAAGTAGTTTCGTATATATAACTTAATTATAAACATCAATTAATTTATTGAGCAAGTTAGAGGGACTGCCATCCATATAACTGTACATTAAACTAGCCTCAGAGCTCAGCAATTATGATGGACTAATTCTTTCGCCAGCTAATTGAAATCCTTGATCTGGTCCTTTTAACTGTTGTTATTCTGACTCAAAGGGATTTTTCAACTTCTTTCTACATTTTTGAAAGATGTGGATGTGTTCTAATTAATCGCAGTAGTAAAGCCAATGAAAGGCTGACTACGTTCCAACATCATTATGAAAAGGAAAAATAAAAAATAAAAAAGGCTACGTTCCAAGACTTGCTTTAGTTCTCATTTATAATGTGGTACTGTATAAAATCACATATATCATGATTTCATATACAAAGATTGAAGATATGAATCTCTCAAGCAAATCTATAAAATGAAATGAAATTTCTTATAAATAACACCGACGATTGACACTTCACTTGCTTACAAACCCTTGGTGGGTTCCATCGTATGATATTGGTTGCATGAACAATCTCCGTGGGCTCTTCTCATTATGTTTTCTTTCAGAGTAAGAACAGCCTAGTCGTGCAATTCTCTCCTATGATTTATACACGTGTTGACTTTTGGAAGAAGAATCCATCTCTTTGATGGCCATGTTTTTGCCATGATACACTGCCAATTTTCTAATCCCCTGTTCCTGCCTTCGATTACTGTAACCCTACACTATTTTTTTTTTATGTATTATATAATTTTATCCGACTAATATTTACATCTATCTATCTTCTTTCTGACGCTTGTGTTAGTTGTTGGTGAAGTTATTGACAGCGTGTTGGCAAACTGTGCTTCAAAGTCCTCTTCATAAAATCGAATTAGTCATGCAAATATTTAAGAATTGAACTAGATGGTGCATATCAAACTAATTTGTTCTTTTCATACAGAATCATCAGCTGAATGCCAACTTTTTTCAATGTGAAAATATCAAAATGCCTAAGTTTGTTAGGTCATGCATACTTTTTATTTTTCTTTTGAGTTTGCTTCATACAACTCAATTTGACTGCCAACTTTTTCCATGTGAAAAGATCAAAACGCCTAAGTTTGTCAGGTCATGCATACTTTTATTTTTCTTTTGAGTTTGCTTCATACAACTCAATTCGACTGCCAACTTTTCCATGTGAAAAGATCAAATTAAATGCCTAAGTTTGTCAAGTCATGCATATATACTTTTATTTTTTCTTTTGAGTTTGTTTCATAAAACTCAATTCGAAAGTGTTGGCGGATATAGTCAAGCACAAAATTTTACTTTCAGCACCATCTACCTAATAATTGCAGATTCCATTCATCTAGCTATACAAAATTCCACAGAACCAATGCGGAGGAAAAAAAAGGGGCAAACTAATAAACTATGATATCCATGGTGGAGAATCAGAAGCCATTTGTAGCTACTCAAGTTCTAGTGTTTTACCAGTGAGTTTCCTTGAAAATATATAGCTCATATATATATATATATATACTTTGTTTAATGAGGATAGTGAACTGATTTGAGCTATGATATACTGATCAGGCAATAATCTCATCTGGGATTTCAGAAAATCTCGTGCGCTTCTGCAAGAAACAAAGAAACCAAAGTTAAGTTTGATGCATCCATAAGATCATATGATATCTCATAAAATATAAAAAAAAGTGATATCTATTGTAGTTGTGAATCCTTTTGTAGATTTTGCATTGACAATAAGCCGCTTCTATTGTAGCTAACTTCAACTGTCACTGATGTTTATAGTTTATCAATCTAACTTGCTACTCCAAGTTGATGTTAATTTATAATTATTCAGTCTCCTTCACCAATGTCAGCCAAAAACAATAACGGGTACAAAGTAGAAGGAAAACTTGCAGCCCTGAAAAATTTCATTTGCTAAAAAAGTCAACTTTGGTTTGAAATTAATCAACTTGCTTTAAAGGCGAAGTAGTCGTTCTCGATTCAAGTAGTCTTTTAAGATATAAATTATTGAGGCATAAGAGTAATTAAGTACCGTAAAAGTTTGATTGGAGCTGTGAAATATAAAAAGAAAAAAAATTAAAACTGAGTTTTCTTGTTTTAAGTTTCTTATTATCGAAGTGTAACAGAAACAAATGATATAATAGTTTTATGTAATATCATAGAATTTAGAATTTTGATTACGATGCAGAGGTCCTTCTGATTCAAAGAATGGTGTTTGATGTATCGTAATATATTAATGGTGATGATTTACCTCCTTCCGGCCATTCCTAACGGCCGAGATCGCCTGCTCCGTCGCCTGTGGCGCGCCGCCGTCCCTGATGACGCATAGCTCGGCGATCTTCTCGGCGGCCTCGACGGGGCTCCCGCTCTCCCGCATCAACTTCTCGACTTGGGACTTGGGAAGGCGCATCTTGAGCCGGAGCACTCCGTCCCCGATGTGGTCCACGGCCAGCTCCGATGGCAACCTCCGGGCCAGCGACGACACGTCCGACATGGTCCGGCGGGAGAGTTTGAGGTTCTCCAGCCGCTCCTTGGCGCTCACGCGCAACGCGCCAGACCACGCCCTCCCGGCCAGAGACCGTGGGTCCGCGGCTGCCGCCGGCGGCCTCTGTGGAAGCTGGACGAGGAAGTAGAGCTTCCCGGGCTTCAGGGGAGCGCCCTGCTCCAGCGGCCGAGCGCGGACGCCGCTCCGCGTCACGTCGTCGGAGTCGAGCAGGTTGTAGCCGGGGTACTCCTCGAGCACTTCGGCGGCTCGAATCGGAGACTTGAGCCTGAGGGTAGTTCCGTCGAGCTTCATCACTCTTACAATCTTCTTCTTTCTGCTGAGGCCGTTGCCCATTTTCTTCTCGATCGACGGCGAGGGAGAAATCGAAAAGAATGAATCGAAAGGGAAGAAATTATATAACTTCTGAGAATTTATAATTGCCGCACTGCGAGGAATGTGGGGCTGTTTGGTGGTCAAAAGAATCAGGCAGGCGAAGCTTTGAGGGGTGAATTACTATTTTAATTCCAGTTGAGCTCCATTCTGGGCAGCACAAACCCTGAAACTACGGGTGTTGTCTTCACCATCGGCATCCATCTCTTTCTATTTAACGGATGCGTTGAGAGAGGGATTTGTGTAAGTTGCTGGCGAAGTTCTGGATGGCCGGCACCGCCACCTAACGTTAAACACTTCGAGGGAAATCCCATGCGACGACCACGGCACGAGAGTCAAATCTCGTGGAAAATATGTCTCTCGCGACGTCTCGAACGAACGCATCTTTTTTGTTAAGGAAAAAAAAGAAAGAAAACAACCAATCTTTCCGTGTTTTCCTTTCTGTTTGCTTTCGAGAAACTCTGGAGAAAGAACTTATAAAACTGAATTGATTTATTAGACTGATGGCTCGATGAAGGCTTTGCCACTGGAGCTGAGAGTATTTTTATGTTGTATTATACTAGCTAAGCTGCTGTGTGTAGCTAGCTGAAATTAAGCCAATATGAATAGTAGATTGGTGAAAATAATTTATCAGCAGTCTAGTGCAAAAATAGCTTAGAATGGTTTTGAGCTACTTATTTCGCAACAAATTTTACATATAATATACCCAAAACAATAAACTTAAACACACACACAGAGTTGAAAAGGATGAATACCCAATGGGTGACCAAACAACCATGAAAAAACTAAGGCCATATAAGCAAATCCCACCAAAAAAAGACGAAGGATTCCAAGGCCAAGAAACTAAACGTCCACAAGATCCAGAGGGGATGGACAGAGCAAGAGTTCTAATCTAGGCCAAGTTCTCCAACTGAATTGGCCTGCAAAAACGAAGGCTAAGTGAAGGAGACAAGTAGTCCAGATCGCATACGTTAAGTGAGCTGATTATGCAATGAAGAAATTAAGATCTCTGAGAAAATGTGTTGCAGAAGTATTCCATTGTGCCAAAATGAAGCAGCATAAAATTTGATAAGTCCAAGTCAATGCCTAAGAAATCGAACTCACGCCTACCAAATGGATTTCCAATAGAAAGACGTAGGCTGTCAGGTGAACTCAATTACCATTGGTTGTTTCTAGTCAGTCAAGCCAAAATTTTTACTCCTTCCTCCGTCGTCGTATTGACAAATCTTCTATAAGTGATAAGACTCTTGCTGATCAAATCTGAATCAAAAGAATGGCCTCCATATTCTATAGATTTTATAAATTACCCAACGAAAATTAAAGAGATGTATCTCAAGCCTGAAGGTGGTTTAATATCACTGTGGAGTAAAGTATACGTCGCGGTCATAATGAGTTTTTCAGGAAGAATATGGGTTCATACAACCATAGTAATATCCTCATCAAAAACCTATCAAGATCAACATGTGTCAGCAAGCCACGAATGATCCAGCTAATGACCCTCCACTTAAATTAGATAGGTGAATAAGGATCAAAAGAAGAATAGTTGGTTTCCTTTTCATTTTCAAAAAATGTTCACTCCTCTTCTCAGCCTCTCTCTGTCTCTTTATAGCATTCTCGAGGTTTTCCTCTCCTCTTCTCCTCGTGCTTTCTACTGAGGCTTGGTAGCATACCGTTAGAGAATATTCTGATCTATCATGAATCTCCATATGGTGTGTCGTTATTGGTTAAGATTGTTACCTATAAAGATAGTGGAGAGGAGCTATAAGTACAGAGAAATATTCCTTTATGAATCAGGGCTCTTGGTCCCTCGTGTTTTTCCCTTTGGGGTTGATACGCTCAGACCTATTGCACCTCTCCAATAGCTTTCATTCATGAGTGGAGAGGCTTAGGTCTTCTGATCTTCCCAGGTAGTCCTCTCTCCCGACTAAGGTAACTTATCTTCTCTACTCTTTCCGAGTAGTCTTTTCTCCTGACTATAGAGATTTATTTTTTCTACTCTTCCCGAGTAGCTCTATCTCTCGACTAGAGAGACTTACTTTTTCTGTTCTTTCTGGATAGTATCATCTCTCAACTAGAAGGACTTAATTTACCTTATTTACTCTTTCCGGATGATCCTTTCTCCCGACTAGAGGGTTCTTCAATTTAAATCCACATCAGTATAATTAAGGATACTCTAGTTCCCTCCAGGCTGCACAATTAAAAAGCTTTATCATAGTTAAGTTTAAGAATTAAGGATCCTCCCTTCTATTTTGCAACAATTGATCATCTGACTCGTGCACTTAAAGCAATCCATGGAACGATACCGTTTAACAAATGCAAATTGGTGCTTGCAAGATCCTCGAAAATGCATGATCTTCACCAAAATATGTTCAAAGGCTACAGGAACGGAAGTCTCAACATTATATACGCGGTCAATCTTTCGGACTAAGGTGGTAATAATTGATTGATACATAACCAGTAAAAAAAAACATAAATTCTACATCGAACACACTGCACATTTAGATATGAATCTTTGAGTTTTCCTAGACTCCCGATAGCATTCAGAATTTCCAACTCTTGATAGCATTAAGCATTAATTAAGAACAGATTTTCACATTTATAAATCTAAATTTAACCCATTTGATACGAAGAAGACAAAAATCTGTTATGGAGAAAAATAAATTAAAATTTTGAGTGAGAACAAAAGATAAATTACCAATTGTCATTCTAATTGTATAGGGAAAAAGACTAAGAAGTTGTCCAACGATGGGTATATGGTGAGGTGAGGGAAAAGATGTTGAAATGTCGATTCATTCTTCCGACTGTTGGTCAAAAATAAATTCTCACACCATTATTCACTTTTATCCTTTTTTTTTTATAATTTTCCAAACCGGAAATAAGACGAAAGTATACGCAACCAAATTAAATTTTATCTAACGTCAACAAGTTAAAACAACAAGACCATTGGGCCATTAGAATTTCACAACTATTATGTGGTTTTTTAAAATTTATTACGGCAACATTGTGTGATGCAAAATAAATAGGCGGCTGTTGACAGCATCATCGTTGTATGAAAGTCTCTATTATATCTCATCAGTTTTCTCTCGTTCAGGTTTTAAATTAAAATAAGATCTCGTCTTCTCGATTATTTCGTGGTCTTTACTTTTCATTTATTTTTGAATTCTGAAGAGCTCGAGGCAGGGCCTTGGAATGGCCAATCTGACTCTTCGCGGCAAGAAGAGTTAATTAAGTAGATATCTACTGAAACGGAATCATTGTTTATTATGAAACATTCTTAAATTCTCTAATAGTTTCAGAAGAGCAATGCTCAATTGAAACTCAAACTACAATATTATTTTTTTGCTTTCGCCATTTCCGGTTTCTGTAGTACAGATCAAGGCCAAGAAAGCTATGCATATTTAAGTAGAAGATGGGGGAACAATAACGTACGAGTTATGGGGGCAATTCTTGACATCCTTCAATATCCCTCTCTCTATATCTCTCCATCTCTGATCTCTCTGCACTACATGAGACTTATGTGACCTTCAGACCTCACAACTCAAATCGACCAAACTCAATCCTTTAGAAACATTCTTTTGGATCGTAGCCAATCGCACAACTGCATCCACTGAACTGATACATGGCTATCGACGAGTTCTACAGTGCGTGGTGGTGTTCAGTGAACTGCCAACGGGGGTAGCATTAGACGACCAGACTGAGACAGTGGCTAAATACCATTCGTGACTAAACCAACAGTTAGCATTGCATGGGTGAACTAGTGGACCACCAATGAACAGCTTCATCATCTCTGTATCTACTAGCATTTTTTTTTGTACTTTTTTTCCTTCTTTTTCTCAGTGTTAGGCAGATGATTAAGTCATGTACGTCCTATATTCATAAAAAAATATGGAATCGTCAAACATTAATAATCTTCCACCGCTATCCCTACGCATGGAGAAGAGTAAATTAGAAACTCAGGGTGGCCAGTATAAAAATATAGAATTATCTGTAGTCTGACAGTGAAACCTAAGAATTGACTTCTTTTCCTTTCGAATTTTAATATAGTTATGCTAGCCGTCCGAGCAAGCTCTAAGGGCTCATGTACGTCCTAAATTCATGATCCTTGGCGTCTTTGGATGGCGGAGACTAAATATCAACAATGCAAGTGCAGAAAATTTGGACCAGTGACCTGTTTTCAGCTCATTGGATTGTTACATCATGAAAGCCATAGCAAAGTACGCACCGTCCTTTTCAGGCTACTGATTCTGACTTCTCATACATTACCAGCTACTTCAACCTAATCACGCCTTGTTTACTTGACTTCAGTAAGAAATGCAAGGTTAGTAAATAAGATTAATGAATTAATTAATCTAAAAAAAGAAAGGAAAAGTAGGCGGTGCTGAGGCTATCAATTCAATCCTCGTTGGCTTGTGTGGGAAGAATGTGATAAAAAGGCAAAGAAATTAAATCAGTAAGGAAAAGGGTGAAGCCATTGGGAGTTGTTTGTTCAACTAATTATGATACAAATGTACAAATTATGTACGAGAGAAGAGCATGAGCTCTTACTGTGCTCAGATTCTTCACTCTATGTCAGCATTCGACCAGACGTTTCTCATACGACATTGGGCAAACCATTGAAAAATAAAAAAAAGGTGTTGAATGAGGAGGATATCAGTTCACTATCATCACCAAAATATTGAGTTTGATATTTGAGGATAAAATCACCTTCTTTTTCAATCCGCCTGGACTTTTTTCTCAAGAATTTCCATCACCATTCTACTAGCCTTTATCTTGCTTATATCTTAATCTCCTCAAAACATCCACAAGCTATCCATCCGATTCACAAACATCACAGTCCTGTAACTTTATCATTTTTGTCAAGTTAACTTGTCACAATCTTCCATATTAAATCTTATCTACAGCGTCTGCCTAATTAAGAGCCGTAATAATGTGAGAATCATCTACCTCCATATGAGAATTGGGAAGGAAGCAAGTTCAGCTTCCAAGACGTTTCATGCAGTGTTGTGTGATACAGCTAGAATGATCAACAACTAAAATAAATGTGTAAAGACAGTGTTGTATTAGTTATAAATTAACTCAAACAAAATAAGCAGATGATAAATAAATAATAAAGCCTTATCATGTATCTGTTTGTGTTCCCCTTAAAAAAGAAAGACCACGTTGATATTGTGCTTATTTATCCTGATCAATAAATTGACTTTAGACTGTAAGCAAACAAATGATGGAGCCAATGACTGATATGATAAAGCAATAAATCCACTTTTGACTCATTTTATTTGTCCTTTAAAATATTCAGAAACTAGAGAAAATAATGATTTCTTGGACCCCTATACTAGTTGTTTTATCATATTTCTTTATATATATATATATTTTTATTTAACTTGCGTAACAAAGTAAATAATAATTAATGCAGGATTTCTTTCTTCTCTCTTAGCAAGGCAGATGTGGATCCGAGTCATCACATGATATTATATATATATCAAACATTACTTGATAACAATGCTTGATAATGTTTAAGAAATTAAATTTTAAAAAATAAATATAAATGAATAGGGTCAAAGGAAAAGTGTGTACTAATATTCATTCTATATAAAATGTTTTCTCCAAAGTATTTATATATAACAACGACTAGTGATCTAAAATAAGATGCATTATTTGAAAAATTAAAAAATTTAAGTGTGCAAATGATTAAGCACTCTCACAATCCTATTCTAATGTGTCTCGTAGGTAAATTTTATTTATTTTTTCTTAGATGTACCATAACCTTTTAATTTGAAGCTAATAAATCTTTCATAAGTACATTTCATTTATGCCAAATTATTAACGTGTCGGTATGCTGATTTCTTGTTGGAACTTAAGCCATGCAACATTCTTAACCTCCGTTGCCAACCCTAGTGTTTTTGCTAGGGGTCTAAAATTGCCATGCTGAACAACGTTAAATTGAGTTTAGCTTAAGTACTATATTTAAGTTTATTTATTGAACTTATTCAAGATTATTCATCGAGCTTTTTATTGAGCTCAATTAACAATATTATTATTTTTATAAATTACATGTTTATTTAATATATAAAATTTATATAATTTTTTTATTTTTAATTAACATATGAATAAGTTAATATTATAAAAATTTATAAATGTATTTAAATTTAAAATAAAAAAATAAATTTATAATAAAATTTTATATAAATTAATTACTATTAAATATTATTTATTTTAATATTTTTAATTATTAAATAAGTATAAATAAATTTTTTCTCAGTGTCTTAATCTTTGCCCACGTGCATGAATTACTCACGAGGCTAATTGATTTGATTTTTTATATATATATAATTCAAGTATTCGAGTTTTATCCAATTAATTTTAAAGATAAATGATTTTTTTTCTTAATTATAAATTTAAAACATAATTTATACATATTAATAAAATTTATTTTCGTTGAAATTCAAATTTTGATGTTCTCCTCGCCTGCTTCTCTTCTACTTTTTTTTTTTAAAAAAAAAATAGCTATTGCAATCATCATGATTTTGAGAACATAAATTTTTTTTGGGGGGGCTTTCTTATCTTTGTGCGCCGTCATTAGCGCAAAAACGAGAGTGGGTGAAGGAGGTGAAGTACCATAACCTTTGGTGGTCCCTACACCAAATATAATCTCTCGACCAATCAAATATTCACAATTAATTAGCAAATCCTTATTATAATTTAATGGCACAATCTCTCTCTCTCTCTCTCTCTCCATTCATTATTTTTATTATTATGTAAAAAATCAATTATTTAACATTTCAATTCGACTCTCGGCAATGCACTTTCCTCTCAAACTTTGTACATTAATTGTAAAACTTTTTGCCACGTAAAGACTAACACTTAGTCAAGTGACAAGATAAAAAGGGAAAGTTCACTTTATAATATACAAGTTACTACCATTTCAAAATATTATTAGAGTTTAGAATTCATAAAAAAAGTCCTCCTCTTTCGTTTAACAATATAATTATTTGTTTTAAAAAATAAAAGCAATTTAAAATGGATAAATTAGTATTATCGATAAGAGTGAGAATTCTTAAAATCATGCTGATTTAAATATAAAGTATGCAACCCTACACAGTTTGAAAGTAAGTACAATTTACACAATAAAAAGGGGGTGAAGTAAAAGATTAGTAAACTCTAGTAGCAAATATTTCATTTTATTCTCTCATATTTATTTATTTATTGTAATCATAACGTAAAATTTAATTTCACAAAAATTGATTTCCAAAATATAAAGGGTGAAATCCTGAAATTGATAAATTATAGGAGACAAAAGTGAATTTTTATATTCTTCGTATTTTATATTTTCCCCCTCAATATTTTATGAATCGTTTTCCTATTTCATTTTGCAAGTGACTGCGAACGCCTACCAAAATGTTTTATTTCTTTAATTTATTTACATATAATTTGAAATTTTCCCTTTGTTTTTAATGCCGTGGTAAGCTTTCGGTGGTGTTATAAATCCATCCGCCAAAACAGAGCGCTTCTTTCGTGCTCCTTTTTAATTGCCTCCGTCGTCTTCCGCACGAGAAGCACAGATTTCTGCTGTCGCCTGTCGCCGACGATGCGATTCGCCGCCGAGATATGGTCGCCCACTGCCTGTCGCCTCCCTCCAAGAGATAATGACCCCTCGCGTTGCCGTGCCACCTTCTCCTCCCCTTCATTTAGCCTGCTCCGCTCGCTCCGGCTCTAAAGGTCAAGCCTTTTTCTCTGATGGTCAGATGCCCGAGCGGGGTTTCCGTTGAGAAATCGGGGATCGGCTGACGGGTTGGAGCTCCTTCTTAGTCGTCCGGATCTAGTTTCGGCGCAGCATGAACATATTTTGGGGGAATCAGGATGCTGTTTGTGTTCGTTCTGTTCCGCCTCAGCCTGATTGTACATATTACAGCCAGGTCGCCGGTTAGAGAAAGTTTTGGTCTCTTCCGGAGGGTGTAGATTTTACGGGTTTTGGTTTCTATGCTTCGTGCTTGGCAATCGAGTCTTTTGTTGGGGTTGAAGGGGATTGGAAGGCTCGTTTTTTGTTTTTGTTTTTCTCTATTTTTGTTTCTTTGGGTGGGTGTCTATCTCGTCAGTTTGCAGTTTGCGATAGATCTTGACTGGAAAAGAAAAAAAGAAAAAGAAGCGGAATTTCGGAGGAAAGGGAAACTGCTATATATTTTTTTTAATGACTGAGAGCAGTTTCAGTTTATGGGAGTTGCTAATTACCCGATGCTTGATCTGATACAAAATGTAGATCTTGGGCAAGCATTGTTCCTGACGTGTTCTCGGAATCCTTGATGTCGTTCTCCGGTGATCCTTCCATGTGCAGCAAGTCTAGGGAATGTTTGGGCTGGCTCGGGTTTGGCTTCCGATGCCGGGCTTGTGGCCTGTTGCTGTGCCGGAAGTGTATGCTTGGTGTTGCCACGGCCTCCTATCGAACTGAACAGCAGCCGGTTCTTTGTAACTTATGCTTGCAAGTTGGCAATGGGTCCTGGGAAGCAGCACAGCCGCATGGAACCCCGAGTCCTTTTATATCTCCTAAGTCGCCCTTGTCCAGATCAAGCACTGACAGGCTCAGCCAGTTGGTAGAGCTGCAACAGTTATCTTGTTCGCACCTACTTCATTGCTCGACGTACAGGTATCTCCATCGATTCTCACACCCATCTGTTGATATGCTATATACATTTACGTCGTCAAGATTTGTTCCGTTTGCTCATACTTGCAGAAGTTATAAAGACGACCAGGGTGATGATTATGGGAAACAATTTTTCACGCCAATGAGTGCGTTATCTCAAGAGTCTTCCGACATAGATTCTATAAGTATCATTACTGGAAATGAGTTGTGCAGCATCAAGTCATCAAATTCAAGTTCTTTTCACAGTCCATGTGGGTCCATTGAGCAGGAGCTGTCTAGCCCTCTCCTGGAACAGACTCTTCTGTTTAGTCAAGGTTCGACAGATCATCAGTTCACCAAACACAGAGCAGACTCTGAGGACACTGCCAGCGATTCAATTTCTAAGAATGGAATGATTTATCATGATCAAGATAGTCAAAAGGCTACAGAACACTGTGATTTTGAGAATGATCGTGTCTTTCACCCTCCTTTCCCTGCAGAAGAGCAGGATGATAATGAAACTAACTTCTTTGGATATATTGAAGAGGATGAAGCTGTTGATGAATCATCCAAGCTCTTTAGAACTGGTAGCTTCAGTAGTGATCACCACGGCACTAGAGAGAAGGCTAATGAGTCTCACAAGGAGGCTTTGAAGAGTGTTATTCACGCACATTTTAGAGCTCTCGCATCACAGTTATTAAAGGGAGAAGGTGTTTCTGGAAGTGATCAGAAGGGACAGAGCTGGTTGGAAGTAATATCCTCATTGGCATGGCAAGCTGCTAATTTCATTAAACCAGACACTAGCCGTGGTGGTAGCATGGATCCAGGTGATTATGTTAAAGTCAAGTGTATACCATCAGGGAGTCCAAGCGATAGGTATGCCATTTGCTAATTAAGTGTAGTTTATAATATACTTTTCTTTAAGAACTTAGAGATTAATGTTTGGTCATTATTTTACAGTACCCTAGTTAAGGGAGTTGTTTGCACAAAGAATGTAAAGCACAAACGTATGGTTTCACTACATAGAAACCCTAGGTTGCTTCTTTTGGAAGGTGCACTGGAGTATCAAAAGGCATCAAATGAGTTGGCCTCAATTGTGTCTGTTCTTGAGAAGGTTGTAGGATTGGACTGTAATATTCATCTATATTCTTGTTTTCATTTCTCATTTTTAACTCAAATGCAGGAAACCAATTACATGAACACAATGCTTTCCAAGATAGAGGCACTTCGTCCCAATGTGCTTCTTGTTGAGAAAAGTGCTTCATCATTTACTCAAGAATATCTTTTGGAAAGAAAAGAGGTATCTTTAGTGCTAAATGTCAAGAAAACATTGTTAGAGAGGATATCACGGTGTACAGGCGCTCAGATTATTTCGTCTATAGATGGTGTTTCTTCAGTAAGGTTAGGGCATTGTGAAATGTTTCGGACAGAAAAGGTGTACGAAGAGTTCTCATCTTCTAAATCTGCAAAGAAGCCTAGCAAAACATTGATGTTTTTTGAAGGTTGTCCATGGCGTTTAGGGTGCACGGTAATGATGAATTTAATGTGATTATCAGTAATAATTGAACATGTTATGTTTCATCTATGTTGATTAGTCAAGCTACTCTAATTTGGTTGCATTTACCCATAGAAAGTCATGATTTATTTGCATAGCCTTTCATTATTGCTATGTATATATATAAGCTTTGACTTCGCAAACAAAAATATGAAAAGTATTGAAATTCGTTACACAACTTGCAATACAGATGAAGTGTTATTATGCATATTTAACTGGTATTCATGGCTTAATTCACTGATTCAAACTTTGGATTTTGGGTAGATGCCACAACAATTGCATGTGAAATAGGAGAGAATCCTTGTACAAGCTTGTACTTGTCTGGATGGCTAGGAAATTAAATGTTTCGAGTTGGCTTGGATACTTATTGTGTTAGCAATACCATCGAAGTTGGATGTATCTTTAATTGTTCTTCTGGAAGCAATAACCTGGGAAGTGTTTCTGGCTATGCACACATATTTATAAGAAGTATGTCTTTTAAACCATTGGAAAATGATCTAGGCATGTTAACTGATTGGTTCATTCTCTGATTAGATTGTGACATTGAAATCCAAAACAAACTGAACCTTATGCTACATATGAAATGAGACGGGCAGTGAATTTCTAGGATCAGTCTAGTGCTACATTATAGCCTGTTAGGGATTATTTTTAGTATAAATTTGGAGTTGGACCTTGCTTCAATAGGCTCTCAGATTCAAATGGAGATCATGAACATGTCAATTGGTTTCATGTGACAATGTTCTTTTCAGCACAAACCATGATAGGTGTATTACAGTTAACTCAAGCTTAACCACTTTGGCCACTTTCTTCAAACATATAATATTTGTGGAATCCTCCATCCAGTAGATTATTTGAAAAAGAACTTACTGTTAATTGGTTATGTTTGCTCATATTTTTTTTTACCTTTGGCATTATATTCATGAATTCTTATTTATATTTCAACCATTCAACGATTAAAAGTATTTTGCACTTTCTTCCCTAAGTTTTTTGTTTTTGTTTCAATTGGTTGAAAAAAGGAAAATAAATGCAGATCCACCTGTTAGTGTTATCTCTTTTCTAAACAACTATGCTTATTTTCTTCTTGCTGTAGCATTGCCAAGAATGGAAATTGAGATGTAATGTTACTATGGAAATATTATTCCTGGTGTAAGGCTATTCTGGTCAACAGGCATATTTATGTAGGTGGCCTTTAGTTGCTTTTTTGGATTTGCATGTCATGCAGCCTGTAATATGTTAGCTTTTCAATGTGACACTCCTCTTATTTATTCCATTTCCTTATCTATTCGAACTTATGGTTTTGAATACTTGAGCTTAAACTTTAGAGATTCACTTGGGTCTGATTATGTTAATTTCTTTTCCAAGACTTCTTCGAGTCGCTGTTGGTATCCCTATTTTCCTTCTGTTTTAGTCCAGATACTGGAGGTCAGACTATCAGGGATTGCTTTTTTTTTTAAAAAAAATTATTATAAGGTAATTCTTTGTATAATTGTGCTTATATAGTTAAGCTAAGCTGTAAAATTTATGGGGATTTTATATGCCCTAACCTAGACTTGAGAGATATTATATTTCTTAACTTTGCTGGTACAATAATAACATGAGAAGGAAGTCTTGTGATATGCGTTAATCTGGATTTGGAAAAAAATAAGTTTTCATTCTACATTAATAATGTGAAAAAGGTTCTTACTTATTCTATCATAATTCATTATAATTTGTCTCTGCTTATTTATAGGTTCTTTTGAGGGGTGCATGCCTTGAAGAATTGAAGAGGCTAAAACATGTTGTCCAGTATGCAAGTTTTGCAGCTTATCATCTTTCATTAGAGACATCATTCCTGGCAGACGAGGGCGCTTCCCTTCCTAAATTTCCTACAGTGCCAATTGAGTTGCCTAAGAAACTTACTGAAGCTCATCAATTTCACACAACAGTTTCCAGTGTGACTGCTTCCAACAAAAGTGTCGGTAATAATCATCAAAATGATGGGTCATGCACCAAAGTTGACATAGAAAGTGTGTCTCTATCTTTGGATGTCATCCATTCAAACACAGAAATAGATCTTTCAGATCCACAAAAATCTAATTCCCTGTTTGAGTTAACTAACATTCCTGATATGAATGGTTTTTCTAATCCATATCCTGAGCAAAAGGGTACCTTTTTCAGATCCTCTCCCCATGGTTGCCTTTGTGGGTCAAGTGGGACAAAAACTTGCTTCTCTTGCAAGAAACTGACTTGTATTTCACTTTTATCTACCAATGCTAGTAATCACCAAGGTGTAATACCTGAACAATCAGTTAAAGGAAGAAGTTACCTTTCTAATGATTGGTTTCTTAGACCAGAAGATCAACATAGTAAGTTGGATATTGCTCTCAAGAATGAAGTTCCTGGACATTACTTTTCCACCGCTGATAACCGCCATAGCATATTGGTTTCCTTAGCAAGCACTTGTATAAGAAAAAGCCGAGTTTGTGAGCGATCCCAACTTTTCCGAATCAAGTGTTATGGTAGTTTTGATAAGCCAC
>JBAMHZ010000038.1:129029-148322 GCA_037177395.1 Alpinia galanga
GCAACGAGTTTTTCCTTTTCCACGTCTACTTGTTTTTATATAATATATCATTGGCATCTTCTCACGTGTTATTTTCTCGATCAACAAACATGAGGTGCGTTTGAAACCAGCCACAAATAGGGCGCCGTGAATGAATTAATTATTCTTTAATAAATTTGAAGTTGGACTTGATAACAATCAAATGAATAAATTTAAATAATTCATTAAATTAAATAAATAAATTTGAATATGTAAATTTAATTTGTTATTATTCATGAACAAATATTATAAATTATTTATAAAAAAATATTCATGAATAAAATTTATCAATTATATTCATTAAATACACTCTTATCAATAAAAAAAAAAGACAATCTAAGTTTGATAATATCTAAATAAATCAAGTTCATTGTGCAAAAGGTTAAAATCCATCAACCATCATAAGAAAGGTAAAACAGTGAACCTTTGACAATTAATAATAAGTATATAAAGGAAAATATGCTAAATATGCTGGTGACTGGACCCTTCCTTCCTGCAGGATTTAAATAAATCAAGTTCAAACTGTTAGAAAATAAATCAAATCAAATTTGAATGGCTTAATTATTTAACTTAGCTCGATTCCATTACCTTGCCCCTTCCTTCCTGCAGGATTTAAATAAATCAAGTTCAAATTCTTAGAAAATAAATCAAATCAAATTTGAATGGCTTAATTATTTAACTTAGCTCGATTCCATTACCTTGTCAAATAAGTATGGACAACACGTAGCTTGATTCGGTATAGTTTGTCAACAGCCCTGACACAATACTTTCTACGGTTTTCTACGGTGCTCATGTACACGTAGCAAGTAATTCTGTCTCTCTTGGTTTGTTGACCATGCACTGTTGATTCACTGGAGGATGTGTCTCTTGCTTACTCAAACAATCTCCTAATTCATCTAAATCGACCGCTGTGGTTAATTGCTAGAAAACATGAAAGAATATAAAATAAAATTAGACACATCTCGATTGCAGTTCAAAGGAAAACTCCCAAGTTAGAAATATATCTATATTATTCTCTCATATTGGCTGTAAAATTGATTAGCGGAAATACTGAGGACGAATGAATCAACTTTGTTGCACAATATCTACATTATTCTTTGCAAGTATAGTAAGGAAATCAAAATGCAATAGCCCGTATCAAGGACAATGATTACTCCACTAAATTAATTAAAATAACCTTAAAAAAACAAGCAAATTATGATAAATTCAATCGATCACATGCTTATGTATATTTTAGAAACAAGTTTACTATCTAATATCACTTCATCAGGCATGCAGTTCAGGATCGCTGCGGGTTCTTCTTCTTCTTCTTCTGCTACACCACCCCTTCGTTCCCTGCGAGCATCAAATACTTGTCCTTCCTGGTGAGCGCGGTACACTGGAATCCCAGCGCCGCCCCGATCTGGCCCTGCACGAGGTTGGCCACCTCGCAGCTGCTCCGCCCCTCCCTCACCATCGCCCCAGTCGCCACCGCCGGCAGGAACTCCACCTCGTACCGCGGCCATGGGTTGGAGAGGAAGTAGAAAGGGTCGAAGCACTTGAATCCGCTGGCGGTGGTGCCGTAGAACATGGTGACTCCGGCGGCGAGCGCGACGGGAACCACCTCCTCCGCCAGCTCCGCGAACAGGGGGCTGAAGCGCAGCAGGTAGGGCTCGCGGCAGGTGGTCCCCTCGGGGCACACCACCAGGTCGTCGCCCTGCCCCAGAAGCCTCCCCATCCGCCGGCGGTCCTCCTCCTTGTCCCTCGCCAGCCGCGCCGTGCGGATCGGAGACAGCGCTTCCGACACCGGACTGACGCTGTAGGTGACAGCGACGACGGGACGGTTGAGCGCGCCGGAAACGTAGATGGGGTCGAGTAGAGTGCGGTGGTTGCAGACGTAAAGGCTGCCCCCGGAGGCGTCCTGGCGGGGCGAAGGAGCACGGAGGAGGCGGTTGGTCACGCCGGTGGCCGCGCCGAGTGGGACGGAGAGGGAATAGGGGAGGCAGAGAAAGAGGAGGCAACGAAGCAGGAGGAGCGGGAGAGCGAAGGGAACCCATAGGAACATGGCAAGACTGGCGGCCGGCGTGGGGAGGAAGGCCATGCGGCCGTCGTGGAAAACGAGGGGGTTGGGGAAGGCGGCGCCGCCGCTCGGCCGCGGCACGCCATGCCACTTCCGCTTCTCTGCTTCGCTCACCAGCTGAACTTCCTGCAATAATGAATGCAACCATTAATTAATTGAAGATTAACTAATTACGCATCATTAAACATTAAGCACCATCCATCTAATTGCATGCGTGCTAATAACAATTCAAAATGGAGAACCGCCGTATTAATGGCCCCCCTGCTGTCTCTATATGTGGAGGGAATAAATCAGGTGTTAGATGGTCAGCACAGAAATACGGAGTCATCAGTAGTTTGATGGTGAACTTTAATAATCGACCTCTTACCTTTTCAAACTTTAACATGGCTATATTGACCATCTGAATTAGCCCTGGAGACTTGTGCCGATAACAATTAACAATTCAAGCTTGAACTCATCGTTGACTATTGATTTGACAAGCACAAGATATATTTAACAATTTATTTATTAAAAAAAGAATCGGATGATTAATCAAAAACCTATGCATAGCTTTGACCCAACATATTATATAATCTTTACTCTAATTATTCCATTGAATGTGATAACAACACCACTATAACACACTAATTAATCAACATTAACATAACCAAAAGGTGTTAGTCCATGTTTGCTGAACTAACAAATGAACATTTTGGGTAATTAACTTAATTAATAGCAAATGTTGCATGTCTCATATATAATTAATAGCTTCACTTTCATTATTAATCTTCACGCAAGTTTTGTTGGGGTTGCTAAAAAGCCCCACCAAACTAAGCACAAATTTTCAATTGATACTCTCAAATTTGGCCACCAAGCTTCTTCACAGTTTGTTCCTCCATATTAGTTTCAATATAATTCCATATGGATAGTTGACAAATATATTAGCTTACTGTTCATTATACTTCACTCAACCCTATTGTTTAACTACTCCCCAAAAGCTTGTCTCGAGCCTCATTTAGACTAAACAATATCGAGGTAGTTCCTTTATCGATCAACTACCCATTGGCATGGAGACATGGACATGTAGTATTGACTTATATAGCTTTCCTTGCAATATCTTATGGCTTGAGATAAAATTTAATTAGCAAAAAATAAAAGTGTGCCCTTTATTATCATTTTTTAAAAAAAAATTAAAAATACATCCTTTTTTCAATAAAATAAAATAGTACCCCTAATATATTTTTCATCCCGAAAATATTCTTATTCTAGTTATAGCAACTATGAATTAATATAACTATATATTGTCTAGCAATTATGACCATAGATGATATAAAGTGTTAAAGTAATTAAATTGACTCAACTTAATCAAAATTACTATAAATAGAATACTGTTATATCAAAAATACTCTAAACTAATATGATAAAAAAAAATACAATAATTTTAGAATAATTTTGATTAAGTTGAAGTGATTTTGATGAAATTTAAATAACTTTTGACTAAGTTAGCTAAGAATATTTTGATAAAATAATATATACTCAATGTGTAATAATTTTAATTAAATTAGAATAATTAATTGCTACAACAACATTGAAACAAATGAATTTTCACGAAGAAATAAGCTAATTAAGGTGTTATTTTGATTTTTTTTTTAAAAAAAAAGGTTCTTAATTTTAACAAAAATAATAATAAGAGGTATTTTTTTTTCTTTTTGCCCTACGTGAACTAAATCCTATCAATTGAATTCATTGAATATTTATAAACAGAATTGATTAATTAATTACCTTGCATTGAGAAAGAAGGGGGTGGGGAGAAGACTTGCTTCCAAACCCTAAAATGCTTCCATGCGAGGTTGTTATCTTCTCCATGAGCATCACTCCATTGCTATGGCGATCGGCTTCTTCCTCCATGAGACCGGTATAGTATCCTGCAAACACCTTGAGCTCCCTCGCGACCACTATCTCCACCTCCAAATACTCCTTGAGGAAGCCATCCACCATCACCCTCGGCATTCGACTAATGCACATCTTGATTTTTGCCTCACTAAGCACCTCTAGTCCAGTGGCTTCGAGGAAAAATTTGGGCAAGACTGCCCGCCCCGCCCTGAATTTCTCCTCCTTGATCCCTGCAAAAGCGACTAGTGCCATGGCCTGCGCTGAAGGAGATGAGATCGATGAACTATAGTTCATCGCCAAACAAAAACTATCTATTACATTGATATGTGTATATAGAACTAATTAGTCTTAACCTGAATTGCGAACTCCGGTGAGAGGCAACAAAGGAGAGGATAGAGAAGCAAGAGGAGAAGGCCTCTAAGGATGGATCCTGCCTCGAGGGCAACCAACATGAAGTAAGGGAACGTGGATGAGGACCTAAGGAGGCCTCCCTCGACATCCACCACCAAGGGCTTACCGCTCAAGTTGGAGAGATGAGTCTTGAGGTGGTGGTGATGGTGGTGGTCTTTACTCGATCGGTGAAGCGATAGTAGCGGCCAATTGGAGCGAAGATAGCGGTAGACAGAGAGGAAAGACTTGGAAAGGAAGGTTTTGGAGGCCATATATATTGTCGACAAGCTCTAATGAGCTCTTCTCTGCCACCTCTTCTTCTATCTCCTCCTTCTGCTCTTTTTAAGGCTAGCTCTTGGAAGAAGCTAATTAAGGTGGTCTCCTTATGTAGACAAGTACTGTTGCATGAGGTCAAATTAAGTGAATGCAAAGTCAAGTTGAATCAGATGATTTAGTCAAAGTTGTTGAAGTATAAGAAGGGAAATAAAAAGAAGAAGAAGAAGAAGAAGAAGAAAGATGAAACAGGTGAGACTGATAGCTTACCCTAAACTAATGGAATTGGGAGTGGAACGGGGAGATAGATGCAACGGTTCTAGCAATGAATAAGCTTTCTTACCTATTTCAATAAATCTTTTTTTTTTTTGATAATCTAAGTATTTATATGATTCCTCATCCACTGCAGCTAGCTGAGATTTAATCCTTGATTCTCTGAAAAGTTCACCATTAATTTTTAACTACCATCGCACCATGCTCTGGGGCTTCAATAAACCTTAGTTAATTATATATAAGATGGATAAAAATTTCAAACAAGAAGTAATTGCAGAAGTCAATTCATCTAGCTAAATTTAAAAAGTAAAAAAAAAACAAATTAATTTGGTAGACTTGATTATAAAAAAAAAAGTAAAACCATCACATTAGCAGCCCCTATTGAGGAGGGGAAGGGGGGAGGATAAATCAGGAACTCATGGTATGACAAGTACAAAGGAGGAGGTCAATCGATGATCCAGAATTATGACTTCTCCAGGAATTGATTTCTAGCCACTTAAGAGTTACCCTTGTGTACTTACCAATCGAGCCAGCGGTGGAGGCTTAGTAGACTTGATTATAGATGCATGACAACGTAATTATTAATAGTTAGTATTCAATCCCATTTAATTGGGTACAAATACCCTTTAAGTGGTTTTAGTTTGAGTTAGAGTAAATCAGTAGATGTATATATACTCGTATTCGGTACTAATTCGACTTGTTTAATGAAATAGTATTTGAAGTTAAAAATGCCATTGGTCTATGCAAAATGTAAAGAGATCGAGTACGTATGTATATTCTAATTTTATTTTTTCCTCTCTTTTTTCCCATCATTTAGGATTCTAATCTATAACTTTTATTTTTTTTATTTACTATTCATAGTTTAATAAATGATAATATCACTTAAAATGTCTTCCAATATTTTTATTTTACTATTAATTAGAATGCTCTTATTTAAGATTAAAGAGCCTTTTTGACACTTAAATTGCTATCTAAATCGCTCCAATAATAAAATAAAAAACTTGATTAACATTTTTGCTATTATTATATAAATTTTAGAGACATTTTAAAAAGTTAATAAATATTAATTAATTCTCATTGAGCCTCGTTTATTGTTAAATGAAAGGATTATGAGTTAGAGTTGGACCTAAGTAGTGAGTAGTTTTAGTGAATTCGCATAAAGTACAATTTAATATTTTTTTTTCAAATTAAGATTGAAATAAAAATATAAATTAGATTTGAGTGATTGTGGCAAACTAATAAATTCCATCAATTTTATGAAAATATTGTACCCTATATTCTAATCTTCCTTAGAAAAAATACTCTTAGATTGGTCCTTTTATTTGGTAGAAGATAAATAATCTTGCAAGCAACAACAATAAAAGCAATTTTGTTCTTTGTTTCTCAACTAACACTCTTTGGTTGCTTAACAGAAGAGACTTGTACACCTCGATTTAAAAGTCATAGTGAAACTAGTCTTTATACGAATAGGACTTTAATTTTTAATACAATTAAATAAACGAAAGTAAAATAAACAAAAAATAATAATCTTCATTGTATTTTCTGGCGTTAATGGACCAATTTTGACTATACTCATAATCTCGCAAGTTGCATGAAACAAATACTAGCGCCGAGAATCTTAATTCAATGGAATGAAGAAACATCATCCAATGGTTTCACCATTTACCCAATGGTTTTTATGATTGATAAGTGTATAATCAGAAAAAAAAAAAAACAAAGTGGAATAATAATTCACTATAAAATATTAAAAAATATCTGAATGATAATCCACTTATGTTTACATTATAAAAAAAATGGAAATTAAATTTGAATTCAGTTTAAAATAACTTAAATTGATCCAATGTGTTTACAATAACTTGATTATTGTAAGTTTAGTTGCTTTCATCTTGTAAAAGTAATGTTCATAAAATAGGTTCATGACTTCTACCTTGAATTGTTTCTCTCCTGTTTCCTTGCAAGTCACAGCTTCATTCCTACTTTCTCCTCTCATACAACACCAATGGCACCCCCTCCTTAGTTCCTTCATGACTTCTACCTTATTTCCTTCTGTTGCTGCCATCTCCTCTCCTCTTTAAACTAATGGCCATCCTCTCTTTGATCTCAAACCAATGGCCTAAGCTCCTTCTTTAGCCACCATCTCTTCTCAAACCATGCCATATTTAGGCTATGAATGAACATTATGAACCCCTCCCTATTTAATCCTGCACAAAAAAATAGGGCAAGAACTGTTCCTTTCAAACAGATGCACAAACACAATGACATAGAGAGATTAAACAAGAAGTTCGAGGCCAAAGAATTTCCAACTCCACATCCTTAGCAATACAATGTAATGTACAACAAATCCGTGCCATCCAAGGAGTTATCGACTCCTATATACAAAGCGCGGTTATGAGTAAATATGATAACATGTGCCATTCTTTAGTCTCTGCCAAAAAGGATAAAATGACAAAGAGGGAAGTGGCCTGAAAAACTCTTCTTTAAGGAACTGCAAATGGCTATTATACTGCCACTGATGGAAGGACTTGGATCAAGGTCTCCATTCTGCTTTCCATCTAAAGCTCAACTTAGTTAGTTTTAGGCCCTACATTACTGCAATGGCAAAATGAGGATTAGAGGCTAGTAATACAAGGGTAAACAAACCAATGTAATTTAGGCTATGAAATGTTTGGTAGGAACATATTGTTGCAGTTAATAGTTTCTATGATTCGTTAATATCTAATATGTAACAGTTATAGTAGGAATCAGAATGAGGGCATTCAAGTTAAAGACATTGTCTACAAGCATTTTGTCCATAGGAGGTAAGAGCCAGGGGGGAAGTGGACTTCTTCTTGTATAACATAACAACTCTGAAGATAATATGCTCTTTAAAAACTCAGAATATTAAAAATCTGCGTACGTTGGAGATGCTGAGTGGGGCATATTGAGGCCATTTACTGAGGCATCCTTGTCGAAATGAAGAGAGACAAATCCACCTTCTACTCTTACAGAAGATTCAGGGGAACCATGATGGCTGAAGTTAGAATTACCCCACGATAAAGCACCTGCCACAACCATGAAAGTTTCTTGATGAAATGTATTGCCAACTCGTAACTACATGATTGGATAATCAGATTATGGCAAACCAACTGGAGGAATACGTCCACAGCTAATGGGAATTTCAATCAGTCATTAACATCGCATATGTCTCAAGGCCATGGATCTATGCCAGTAAAGAATAATAGTGAAAATTACAACCAGAAAGAAGCCTAAGAACTTTTTATCAGAACTTCAGGGAAAGAACAAAATTAAATAAATCGTGCAGACTCTGATGCTTAAATTTAGAAACAAGGAGATCAATTGTTAAGATTACATCACATTCAACAGAATGCAAACAAAAAATTGTTTCGTGAACTACATAAAGTTATGCAGGTAAGTTTTTCCGCAACTGAGGAGCTCAATGCTTGAAAATCAATCAAACAAGTCTACATACATCAAAGTATGCAAAAACGAATCTCAGCTAAATAGGACTGACTAAAGATTGGAAACCATGCCAACAACTGGATTCAACTCCATGAATAAAAACTGAGTCTAGAAGTGGTATGTTGGTATTGAATTTAATTGCCTTGAATATGAGCTATATATGTTAACCAGCTCATCACAGTTTGCAAAAGAAAAAACATTAAAGGTTATAAATCATACCCATACATTTGGTAAAAAGTTTTTGAGTTTAATCAAATTATAAGATGCCTAAAGCTAAATGCAAAGATGACAAAGACTAAGTAGCACATGCAATAAATAATTTGTCAGCTTCAATTTGAAACTAGATGACCAGTAAATGTTGGTAGCAATGATAAAATAAAATTTATTTAAATGTAGATGATGATATAGTAGGATATAAAGTCTAATGACGTAGACGGATCTATATAGTCAACCTTATCTAGTGAAATAAGACTTGATTATTATTGTTGTTGAAACTAGATAATGCAAGGAAATAGAGCTACCTAAGAGCATCAACATCACAAGTGTAGTCTGAACATTTGATAAAATGTTAAACATGTTTGTTGAAGATCAGACAAGAGTACTCATTTATTGGAATTGTTATATTATTATCAAAATAATACAACCAGCTAAAACACTTGCAGCACCTAGAGTATGATCACCCAGAGTTATCTAACTCTCTGGGATTATTTAGCGAGAGAAAATAGAAATAGAAAGAATAAAAAAAAGAAGATTAGTTCTGCAAAAAATACAACACTGGTAAAGTAACGTTATGCTCATTTAGCTTTATCTTTGGATTCAAGGTATGCAATCTTCATATGATGAAAAGAGCTTAAGATTATAGAAAAACTTAATCTATATGGCAATTGGTTAGAGGAACTAATTTAAAGTCAACAAAACCATCTAATGACATAAAAAACAAAATTTTTAGCAGGTGCGCCATATAATTAAGTTCCTCAATTGAACAAACAGTTATGGAGGACAACAAATTAGCAAATAATTACTCAATCAAATCAAGCAACACTAAAGTGGAATAAGTAATTAATACAGCCATAACTAATGGATTCAGTGTAAATAAGCTTTTTCTACCTCATTCTGTTCCTGCCGAGTAAGTACTGACTCATTATTGTAAAACTAGTGTGTTGTCCATACATAAAACTGCTAATCAGATTTACAAATGTTAAAAGATGAGGTTTTGATAACAATTTTAACAGGGATGTAATTATCTATAGTAAGGTTGCTTCTAATTATTAGGTGGGTTAAATAGTCAACTTAAATGGTAGAAACATTAATATAATTACACCATCTCTCCATGAAATGACCCTTTTTAAACGGGCATTAAAGGGTCAGCCTATAAAGGTAGCTAATACTGCTATATTTACATTTCATAATAAGAAGACTAAGTTAAGGATGATTGGTCATCAAATGGGACATGCCGAGGTGATTGAAAATAGCTCGGCGAGGAGAAGAACGACTGAGCCAAAAAAAAGTGATTCGGCTCAGAAAGAGATATGCCGAGATGGTTGGAAACAGATAGACGAGGAGAAGAACGACTGAACCAAAGTAAAGTGGCTCGGCTTGGAAAGAGACATGCCGAGCTGGTTATAACTCGGCGAAGAGAAGAATGACTGAGTCTGAGTAAAACGGCTCGGTTCAAGGGAGAAATATAAAATCGTGGAGCAACAGCTCGGCGAATATTGGATCGGGGCGAAACAAAGGGATCCCTAATCTTCTACGGAGAGGACCACACAAAAATTCCTTTCTGTGAGTCATTAGAGTTCGTGCCTATAAGACTATTAAAATGTCAAGGGGGCCACTACATGCTTACTATAATAACCGACCGAAGACAACTCGCACCATAACAAAAATATTCCTGTTGAATACTCCTCTAACGGCCTAACAAGAATGCCGCTCCATGGCACCTGACATGGAGATCGTGGGAAAGAAAATGCGGAAAAAAGATGCTTCATCGCGGATGTATAAGGAGGAGAGAACAAGAGAGATAGGGGCTGAATTATAATTCTCATTTTACTATTCTTACTATTGCATGCTTCTTCTTCTTATTTTCTCTATTCTTCTTCCATAAACAAACTCTAATTTAGACATCGAAGGGCCGTTAGCTGGGAAACTGATAGCTGTCTGACCTAGTATTAAATTTGATAGGGAAAAAGCTCAGAGATCTTTACTGTTGCGACCTAGAGAGAATTCATCCTTGCTTCATCTCAGAGGACTGAAAAATATAAACATGTCAGACAGCCATAAAACCTTATGATAAGGACTGACATGTGCAGAAGCCTGAAACAAACAAGGAGGGGCTCTCAACTAATGAACTTTCAAAAATGAGTGGTTAACCTTATCAAAAGGCATAAACCTTCATTTCATAGATTAGCTGTTGATATCACAATGTTAATTTGTTACCATACTACTTTATGCAATCAATGTCAAAATTACATTTTTTTTGCAGTATCTTTAGTGTTCTAGAAGAGATATCAGATCAAATGTATTATCATGATGCAACTTGTCACTTTCTGTCTGATTGTTGCATAAAACAATCAGTAATATGATTAAAATTAATCAAGAGGATCAACTATGCTTCCTTTTCTTGTAGTTATACAAGGCATATTTTTTTGCTGCAACTTCTGAAAAAAATTGTGATTAATATACAGCAGCAGCAGTAAATGGATGGGGATGGCAATGAGTTCATATGACCAAGTATTAGATGCACTACCAATGCTACCATGCAACTAAATTGAATAAAAAGAAAATGAAGAAAATATCATCATGCTTAGTAGGTTACTAGAAATGTAGTTATTTCCAGCATTGTCATCCCAGCAGATGAAAAAAGCAAGACAATTAACCAGTTGCAGTAACTAGATCTTAAGTAAATGACATTAACTATGTAAAAGATTGTATAGTCCATATCAGTGAAAGGTAACATGCCTTAGAGATAAATAAGGGTCATTTACCGGCTAGTAATTGGTCAATCATTTAACCCCTATCAAGAACTTGTGACATAATTCAAACGCAACGATGATCAACGATGAAGTATACCTTTCCAGATTAGAAGAAGGCAAAAGACAATGGTAACAACCATGGCACACAGGTTGCCATTAGAAGATGATGATTTGGCATTTTTCGTCTTATTTTTCATCCTCTCAATCCTTGCCCGCTTCATCATGGCAAGCTCAGATATCTCTCTAATCAACTTCAGATCAGCAGCATCCAAAGGTGTAGATGTGGGAGGACGGGGAGGTTTTGGAGGCTTTTTACAGCGTTTCTTTTTCATCTTCTCAGCTCCCAATTTCAACAAACATTCCTTTTCTTCTCCTTCCCTCCTGTTCAATGACGCCCCAGCATTTGAATGGGCGTGTGCGACAGGAAGCTCAGTTGCGTTTGGAACTTGTTCACCATTCAACTCATTAATGCCCATAAATCCACTCGATTCCTTATTCAATGCATTCTTCCCCTGCCCTGCACCAGAGCCCATTTCGTTGGCTCCTTCCTGTCGGTGCATCACTGAACTCATGCCACACTCCAAGTCTACAACATCCCCATCTATTGTTCTTTGCCTATCCATGATAACCAACAGCAAACCGATGTAAGCAAAAACAGAACCTTCCCTCTCCTTTTGATGGTCAAAACACAATGCAACTCCGCATTCTGATCAGGACCTACGGAGAATCGCCTAGAACAACATCAAACATTTCATAACACTCATCTACCTGCCAAAAGCTACGCTGAAACTCAGAATCATAACAAAAATCGAGAACCATCAGAATTCCCAAATCCAGGAACCCCTCCAAAGGCAGCTGGATAGAAAAGACTCCAAATTTTCAAAATGCAGCAAATACATTTACAGGAAAAAAAACCCTAATGTTCTTTCCCAAACCAAAGATCGGATCCTTTTTCCAAAACCAAAAGGATTCCTGTAGAGAGGGGCAAAATGCGCAAGATCAAAACAAACACAATACACAAAATCGGACAAAAAATTCGTGCAAAAAAAAAAAAAACACTTCGTTCAAGAGAAGAAAACAAGATCAACAGCTCATGTACATACCATTTTATCGCAAGAAAACGTGTGATGGAAAGAAGGCAATGGCATGGGCGCAACCACCAATCTCCAAAAATGAACCAAATTGTCTCTCAAATCAAACAAGGAAAGAGATGGAAGAGGATTGATCCCATTACGCTTTAGGATTTGCCAAGGGCGAGGCTTCCACGATCTGTCGGTGAGGCTCAAACGAAAACAAAAAGTGGACGAAAACAATGGAAGGGGAAAAAAAAATTTACCGAGAAATCGAGATGAATACCGGGAGGAGAGGAAGAGTGCCCGATTCGCGAATCTACCATGAGCTAATCCTATTCCAGCAGTAAGCACCTATAGATTATAATCCAATTCCCATAAACAAATCCAATAGATAAATCAAACTTCTCAAGTCTCAGCCAACTAAAATTGCCGATTCAGTTTCCATTTGCACCGCTACAGACCATTAAAATTAAACTGAACCATTACGATTTTCTCAAAGAATTCAAGAAATAACTGGTCTTCTAAAAAAGTCATTTTTCTTCGTTTTGATAATGTTTGGTGCACGTTCTTTAATCCATCGTAAAATTAAGCCAAACCATCACATCAAACTCCTAACACATATGAAATCCATACCTTTGAGATCAAACTTTTAACCAATTCAATCAAACATATCGCAATGAACTACTCTCCGTTTGGGCCAAGTGCTTGCGAACCACAAGATTCAAAGACACAACGAGTGACCTTTAGACAAAGCTTAGTAATCTAGATAGGAAATTGAATGCCTAGATATGTAAATTGGGTGGTGGTGGGATTCCATTCATGTGTGCTTCCTATTTTTGGTTACAAATTGGCGTACTCTGTTTCAAAGGCCATGTAATTGCCTTGCGTATCTAATTTATCACTTCCAAATTGAGATCATCATTATCATCTTCATATTGTATTCATAGTTGATTTCAAAGTGAGACAATTCGCGCATAGATCCCATCAATGGTTTAATTTGGTCAGCTATAGTAATCTAATGGGAAGACAATCCCGGTAGAACAAAATTCCAACGAGAAAAATGATGCCGAGTGATCTCAAATTAGACATGCATCTTGATGCTCTAGTTGAATTGTGCGAGAGAGCTTAATAATTAACAAACAATGGATTTGTTTAGACTTTCGGAGATGTAGATGCATTGTTAAGTAGATAATGCTTCTCTAGCCTCAGACAACTTGGGAACTAGCCTTTTGGATGCAGTAGTAAAACGTTTATATTGTCTCTCAGGTAGATGTTTTTCTCCAGTAAATAAGGGGCACTTCTCCACTCCAGTTCGTAGTAGTAAAATTGTCTCACAAATGAGACATGTCAAGTAAGCTCTAGATTCCACTAGAACTACAAATGCAGCTCCTAGTAAATAAGGGCACTTCGCCACTCCAGTTCTCGATTTAACCGGCTAAACCGTCTTATTGACTTAGCTACTGCTGCTAAAACTGAATAGTACTAATACCTGTCTATATATCAATGCATCCATGGGATGGCAGTGGCAACTTTCCCATTCACCAGTCCCCCTTCTCAGACAAGCAATGCTCCAAAAACACACCATCCTCACCCAGCAACGAACAGCACAAGAGTCCAACGCTGCTTATGCTCAGTGCAAAGGCAACAGTCCAAGCCACCTCCCCTTCTCCACATGCTGGTCTTGTTGGCCATCAGAGAACAAAGGCTCCCAGTGGGCAGCACAAGGGCCCGTCCCTCCACTCCCTGTCCCATCCACCATTGGCTGCATTCGCTCGACGCACATGGTTCATGTCCCGCACAACAACACGGCTCAGACAACCCACCTGTGAATCGATGATGTTGCGTCACATCGACAGTCTCACAGGGTGGCGTTGCAGTGCAGAGGGCCGTGAAGAGGAGGTTCTTGGGTATAGCTTCCCTGACACACACAGCCATCATGCCGTGCATGAGCCATGCAGAAGACGAAGACGAATGGCATGCGCATTCACATAGCTATAGTTATGCCCATCTTTTTTTCTGTGTTTTTCTTTTTACTTCTGCTTCTTGTTTTACAGCCGTATGCAACTTTTTTCCCTTTGGATGTACCCTTCGAAAAGCCAGATTCACGTGGATCCGTCTGCTGCTTGTGCTGCTGATCTTGTTCATGATGTGATGAGGCTCGGGAAATAAATCATTACGCAATCTAAGAACAAGACAATGAGATTGGTAAATGATGTGAGCTTAGATAGGTGGGATATGAGATCACGGGGAACCAATTCATGCGTCTCATTACAAATAGAAGAAAGCGGATGATTAAAATGTACAAATAAATTACACCACCAATGTTTTCCCAAAGGAGAGGAGGACAGGCGCGGGGTGCCTGCAAGTCACATGGGCGTAGGAGGAGGAAAAGGAGGTGGCGACGGACTACCAGTACCGGAGGCGGAGAGGACTTGGGCAATGGCGCTCATGGCGCGGATTTGCATCTGCCGCGCCGCGATGTAGTCGGAGACCTCCTCGAGGAGCGACGGGAGGGGGAGTTTTCGGCAGCCAGGGACTAGCCGGCCGAGGACTCTAGTTTTCTTCTCCAGCGCCGGCAACCTGCTGCTCTTCTCAGAGGCGGCGGTGGCGGCGATTGGCTTCGGCCTGAAGGTGGCGCGCGGCAGCAGTACTCTGCGGCGCTTGAGAGAAGGAACCTTGCTGGAAAGGAGGATAGCGCGGCTCCACCGCGTGCGACCGCGGGCGGCGAAGGCGAGCGCCCGGTCCGCCGCCTCCCGGATGGCTCGGCTCCGCGCGCAGTGCGCCGTCGAAGGAGCGGCTGAGTGGACGGGGCGGAGGGCCGCGATGAGCTTGGAGGAGTACTTCCTCTGCTCCCCCTCTGTTCTCCACTTGGCCGCCGACGACGAAGACGAAGATGATGATGAAACATCTATCCCGCGCTTCCTCTTCATCTCCCTTCCGCTCTCCATCGTCTCCGGCTTCGCGTCTGCCATGCCAACTCCGCAACGAATCAATCTACACATAAAGCCATCAATTTCTTCATCAAAAACTGTCGAAAAAAAGATCTTTTTTTTCCTTTTTTGCTCACCAAGAAATTACGTAGAAGAAAAGCAACAAGAATTCACGGGATGGATTGCGGCGGCGCCGATTAGTGAGTGGGGAGCGAAGAAGGAAAGAAGGCGAAGGCGATGTTTTATAGAAAAGAAGAACAGTGTGTGATGTAGTAATAATACAACATCAGAGCGCACATGACACCGAATTTATCGTTGTCGTTTTCTGTATTAGCACTAGATTTTATCTAGAGGTGATCGATTCGGTTTTAGAGATTTCGATCCGAATAAATTTGAAAAGTATTAACAATCCGACGACGATGAAGTCTAATCTCATATTCGTGTATTTAACGTTGAATATGTTTCAATACAAAATCGAACTGTATTTGTTTATAAAATATTTCAATCATCTTACTCTTGCACTGTGCCTTGAGGGCTTATCGATTTCGTTTGGGCTCTGTTTACTTTCATATGAAATCATAATAAATATGAAGTTCAATTCTCAGCTATCAGACCTTTTACAACGTATATTATAGCAGCAATGTTTACTTTACTTCGATTTAATTTGTCTCTTATCATTTAACTTCTAAACTACATTCATAATTTTCCAGCTAAATCTCATCTCCTTATTTCTTATTTACTTTTCTTATAAAAAAGTGGTGTGGCATAATCATGAAGAATGGCACGAACGATTTCTTAAAACCTAAACACATATAGTTCATAACAAATAAACAATAACTAATTTAGTTTTTGCCAAGGTCATTCTCTATTGCTGCATAAAAGAACAGACACAAGGAAATTAAGCTGAAAGTTTGGAAATAAGAACAGTTTTGTATTCCTGCTCCAAATTTAGATGCCATCATGTGGCCATTCATAAATATTGCTTGGTCATTATAATTTTCTTTTGTTTTTTATATCATACCTGCAAAAACCTTTTAGTTTTTGAACAGGTCAACTTAAGGCTCGATCAATATGTTTGTCCATTGCAAGTCATTAGTTTAAGTCGTTTTGGCATCTTAATGTGCGATGCTAATGACAATTGTTAAGGTTAACACTCTGTTCTGAGGCAGCCTCAAACCACTTCAGGACTCACATAATGCTCCTCATTTGTTAAATAAGATCAAATGGGATAATAATCTTTCAATGCATAGAACGAACAAGGATTCTTTAGACTCTTCACTGTTCCATAGGATTTTGTTTCGTTTGTTTCCAGTCCATGATTAGTTAAGCATCATGATATGATACCATGAGAATTAACCTCTTCTTCCTTGTTTATCAGTCACACCAACATGGTCGAGCTTCACAACGAAGCATTTTGATGATTAGAGACTCTTGTTGTGCAAAAAGATAATTCGTTCGTCCTCAGTGCTCTCATTAATCGGTTTCACAGCCAACATGAAAGAAATAAATCAAAAGGAGCACTTTATGCCCAACTAAAAATTAACGCGGCAAGAGAAGAGACAATAATCAAAGACTCCATTAAAACCGGTGCCACAGTGCCTCCATTCAGAACCAGTTCATGATCATAATATTTCACTTGAAACTTTACCTGTGAATTTGATAGGTAATGCAATTTGATGGACACTCTCGTGTGCAACTGAACTGGTTAAAGGGCATTTGAGAGACAAGCTCATCAAGGTCGCGCCAATCTAGACAGATTTAAGGACATTGTCTACAGGGTATTTCTGTAGACTAGAAAGAAGAAAAGAAAAAAAAAACAAAGAGCAAAAATTAGAAGAGTCTTCTTTTGTAATGGAATTATCGAAGGAGCGTCTTTTCTAGAATTATCAAAGAGATCTTTTTTGAATTAAATATGAAAGGGATATCTCATCCTTATTTTATTTTATCAAATGCCCCTCTGAATTTGGTGGGCTGGAGTCTTGTAATAAAATGAGAAGTTTGGGGTACTTTGATATTAATAAAATGTTGAAAAATAATTTTAAACAATTTAATAAAAGTGTTAGAGGCATTTTGAAAATGAGTTTCAACTTAACGGCCTTGTCTTATTTGTACAATAAATTTTATTGATGTTAAAATCGGATAAATCATTATCTCCCACTGCCACTGAGCACCATGGTCCACCACCCGCAATAGTTGAGTTATTATCTCTTTGGTAATCTTCTTTCTAAAGCATATGCATACTTGGCGTAGCCGTCTGATGCTGCTGAGGTCTTTAAAAAGTAAGACCTTTTTAAATAATCCGAGGCTCATTGTCCTTTTGTTGGCAATTAAAATATTTCAAAGTAAGACCTTTTTTTCTTCCTTTCTATTATTATTTTTTAAAAAGTGTCTTTTATAATTAGTTTTTTTTTTCCTGGGCTCAATGAAGCATGATCAGTTATTCAACAATCAAGGAATGTTTGCTCAGGCGATTCGATCTAAATTTTTAAAAATAAAATAATAAATCTTAAAATGCTAAACTAATGACCCATCCGATATGAACACTTTTTGATTTACTACATCGGTCAATAAATTTTTTGTTTATAAAACTAAAATAATCGAATTAATCGAATCGAAAACCTGAATAATTAATATCAATAAAAATATATATAAATATATGATTTAAAGAATTGAATTTCCTTTTAAATTTTAATATTCAAACAGAAAAATAAGATAGAATAATAATTCTATTAGAAGTTTAAAAAGGAGTATTGATGTAATTTTTTAAATATCTTAAATTCGATCAGTGCACTTATGGGGATTTTTTTTTAAAATGGAGTGACAAACTTTAAAACATTAAATTACGAATACTTTCTGATATCGATTGATAATTTTTTTTTATAGAACTGAATTAATTGTCTATAGAAAAAAAATTATTTTCTGTCTCTTAAATATTATTGATAGAACAAGCGATTCAAACAGACTAAAGTCCAAACCGACAAGGCACCAAACAAATGATACAAATCACATTGACCTAAAAAGTTGAACAAACCAAATAAACCGAGCAAACAAGCTAATGTTTACTAAAACGGACAGAATGAACAAACCAAACACAGATAATAGGTTAGGCTAGATGATCATGTTAAGTGGATCAAGCAAATCGAACTAAACAAGCTGAGATAGCCACCTAAGAAATAATAGAATTTAATGTTTCTTTTATTTTCATTCCGCTCCAATCTTTGAATCCATTCCAGTTGATTATATTTCATTTTACCACACAACTTTACTGAATGAATCTGAATATTAATGTCAAATCTGAGATAACAGCAGATGGCCAAAGTGGTCACGAGCAACCAAGATGACATCCGATGGACAATATGGCAATAGCGATGCTTTGCTATATCAGATATAGGGAGACATTAGAAAATCAAATAGACCTTCTGAGATGTCAAAAAGAATCATTTAATTGAAATATGCAAACTACAATTATTAATTTTACGTGGAGGCTTATAAATTTTCCCCTCACGAGCTATGGAATTAGAGTACCATAACTTTGCATATAGATTTTAAGATCAAACCTCTCAAACAAGGACCATTGTTTTTGTCTTACCGTAAATCCTTAATCGTTTCAGAACACTAGAAGTAGAAATTATGGTTCTGATCGTACCTGCATAAGAAAACGAGATCAGCTTTATAAAATTAAGTCAAGCCAACTTGTGTTTCAGTTTATTTGGGTTGGAGAACAAAAAAAGGCCAATTGACCCTTCAATCATTAGACAAAACATATCAATTTATTCAATACAAGCAAGCATGTCAGGTTAAACAGGTTCAATTAGACAGGCAGAGTCTACGAAAGAAAAATGGAAAAAATGGGCTGGCATAAGGTTGCTTAAGCACTTGTGTGAAGCCCCAGAAAAAAAAATAAAAAAAGATTGATCATGAAGGAAAAGTAAAGTTGATTTGGATTCGCAATGTGTTTGAAAGTGATCACTTTG
>JBAMHZ010000038.1:167872-196198 GCA_037177395.1 Alpinia galanga
TAAAAAAGGACAAAGGGATTCAGTTGTGACGAAGCATATAGAATATCTAAGGCTCTGTCGGAATTTAATTTGTGAACTAAGAAAAATTTTCCAGTTGAGTACCGTAATTGCTTTTCAGATAGTGAAATCGTTTCTGAAAAATAGATTAAAACACAAATTTAAATCAACAAACTAACTGTAAATTTTATACCGTTCTTATTTAATTAGAAGAATCTAATTTATGATAGTCAAATCTAAAAGTAATAGTGCGCCAAAGAACAATTGGTCATTCAAGACGACACGAAATTCTCCATTAGAAATCGAAACTATGCAATAAAAAGTAAATAAAAGAATTAAAAGATTTAACAAAAGCTAAAGAAAGAATGGCTCTAGGTCCAAATGCTACTATCTTAATCAAGGATCGAGGTTGATCTCATTAATATTGTGGAGGATAAATAGCGAAGTAAATATTGGGTGAATGCAAAGACAAACTTTGAAGCGAGTTGAATCTCTTTTTTTTTTCTTTTTCTTTTTCTTTTTGCATTTCAAAATAAGAAATTATTTAATTTCTCTTTAACGCAGAATTTGCAATTAATTATTAACCCTTTTTCTTTTGTTTATGCTTTTTTACTCATTTGCCACCCAAAGTATTGCACTAGACGGGTGGCGTTCATGTCTGTTTTGGTAATTTCATCCTTCCCGCCCTCGTCTATTTAATCCTCCCCGTATTTCCTTCTGCATCGCGAAAAAGAAAATAAAGCCAAATTTTAATGTCGCACAGCACAAGGGAAAAAGCAAAGGAAGGCAAGGGGGAAAACAAATTAGAGGACCAGTGAAACGAAATCTCACGCCTCGTTCGTGTGCTGTGGATCGTCTCCTCGAAGCATGAGGGCGAAAGACTAGGGTTTGGGGCCGCCATGGACATGGATTCCCCCGAAGCAACACACTGTTCCGCCCCCGGCTCCGGCTCTGCCTTCGCCTCCGCTTCTGCCTCCGACCCTTCCCCGCCAATCAAGGTTCTTTTCTGTCGATTTCCCTTTTTTTCCATTAAAAATTTCAGTGGAAATCGGTCGCTTTTGTGCTTTTGTTTGCTCATTTTTGGGTTCCTGCCTCCGAGATTGTTTTTCTTGGCTGTCGTATTTAGTAACCCTAGAAATCTGCTGTAAAAGTCTCTTATACGATCTTAGAGTTCTTTTTCTAAATTGATTTTCTCTTGATGTCCGCGGCATTCTTTACAGGAGATTTAGGGTTTTTGGCAGGCATTCTTTGCTCAGTTGTGGGACGACTGTTTGCGCTGGTATTCATTTTGATGCAAAATTAGCCATTTTGAGACATTTAGTAAGTTTTTGCTGATTCCGCTTTGCTCTAGTTGTTACTGCACCACCTCGTTCCTTTCTATAAGTAGTGCTTGGAGTTGGAAGAATAGTTCCGATTGGCTATTCTGATTCGTTTTCTAAGATTTACTTCGAAAAAAGAGGAGATGCTTCTCTAAGAATGTGATGATGATTTGCACGATTTCTTCGTCCATACTGTTCGGCTTGTTAAAGGACGTTGATTTTGCATGATGATAAAATTGCATATTCGTGTGTAAACTTTGATCCTTGCTTTTTCACTTACATGGGTGCTGCAGTTTCTGCTTTCTCTCTAATAAACTAAGTGCATGTTTGCTCATATTTTTTATTTGAGCTTTCTGACCTATTTCATAGTATTTATTTTTCATCTATCACTTGGCTATTTTTCTTTATAGATTTTGCTCCCATCCTTTCTACAGTGTTTGATGTTATGATTTCGGTTCCATTTCATTTTGCAGGAATCACCTTTCTCTAGCTATGTTAACAGTTTGTCACCATTTCAATATTCTAATTCGGGGCATGGTTTGAGAGCGTATGAAGATCTTAGTTTTCCATCTCCTCAACCTGTATTTACATCACCACATATTTCTCTTCCTAGAAAAGATACCGTGAGAAGGTACCAGATTTTGTCATACTTTAATTGCTGTAAGAAGAAAATATCTGAAGGATTGATTTGTTGCGTATCTTTCATTTTTGTTTCTGTCAGTTGCTTATCACTACCCTTGGTTACCTCGGAATCAATGGTTCAATTGAGCTCTAGAATTCATGAATGTGATGGCAATCCATCTTCCAAGGATGAAAATAGTGGTGATTCGTCAAGTTTTGTTGACACACTTTTGGCAGATCCACAAGATAATTTTGATAAGGTTTCTTCTTGTAAATGTTCAAGCCAAGCTAAAGAAATGACTCAAATTATACATGAAATTTGCACCAATGTTAATACTATGGAGTCTCCTAAGAATGATTTTGCATACTTGAATTCTGCTACTTCTGCTTCAGCTTTGGTAGATGAATCTATAGATGATGCTGTGGGGCATTCTGATCCATCTAATTTGAACACAGAAGTTATGGTTGTTCCTCAAGAGCCATTAATTGACTCTAACAGTTCCCTTGAAATGAATGCTCAAACTTGTGAATACCACACCCAAAAAACTTCTGATCATAAGACTACTGAGCAGTTTGCCTCATCTGATGCTGAAAAAGGTTTCTCTTGTGCTGAAACATATTTTCCTATTGAACCATCTTTAACTGATGGCGAGACAAAATCTGTTGATGCTGCTGAGATAACCAATAAAATTTCACTTGATGAGCAACCAGTATCAATCATCAACAATAACCCCATAGATAGTATTCATTCACTTTTGGCATCAACGACAGGGGAAAAGGCTGAAGTGGATATGGTGGATCAAGATTTGATTACAACAACCAAATTGAAAGGTGTAAAACCACAAGGTTTTTCTCAAGTCTCTGGTGAATTGCATTCAACCCCTCAATCCTTTGAATTGATTCAGGATTTTCAAGATGTTATCAAAGATCCTGATGTTTCACAAGATAAGATTATACTGCCTTCTGACAATCAGATTCCATATGATGAGGTACAAATTGGCTTTCACATTCAATATCTCCTACTTTTGATTCAGGAAAATAATAATATAGATGATTTTTGTATACTAAGATTCAGTAAGAGGTAGAAAGGGTGCACGATACGTGTACCAATTCTATTATGGACCTATTGTTGGACTTGTGCTGATAGCAGGATGGTTCAATAAGCACTAGCATTGTCAATCTAATATAAGATATTTTTGTTTAGCTCATCTTAATCCCACACTGTATATTTGACCGACAAAACACTGAAAAGTTACCTTTAAATCCATATTTAGAAACAAAATGAATAAAATGGTATGATACTTATTTTCCTTTTTCCACCTTGTGTCGATAAGTTTGGTGCTGAAACATTGGGTCAGTCCTGTCTTGTCTTGTGTTGCCTAGCTAGGAAGTCTATTGTATACTTGTGTGGGCATCTATATAATTTTCAACAAGTTCAGCAATTGTTATCTCCATCTTCTATGGTTAGTGGTTATCAAGCACTTTTTTCATTATGCCTGGATCTGATGATTATGGTAGTGAATGTAGGACACTGCTCAGCATCAGCGTGGGATGCGGAAGCGCCTTCAGTTTGAGGCTATCAAAAATAGTGCATGCCAGGAACCCTATCAAAATTTTATGTGTGATCTCTCTGGTGCGGAACCATCGGATGTTGCTGCCCACATGCTTACTTCAAATGCTTCTCATGCAGAACCATTTGAAACCTGTGGGATGGAGCAAGGCTCTCATTCAGACTCTCAAAGTTGCATGCCCAATTTGATGGTTAAACCTGTGGGAAGCTCTTCCTTGCTAGATCCTAGGCCATCTCGTATTGGCTTGCACTTGAACAGCATTGGAAGTATTGGTATGGTAGCACAGTTAATGGGAAAGGATTCATGCTTGGAAGAAAGTTCATTTCTTGGCAATAATGATCAACTTTCACAAGGTTCAGACATGGAGTCAGTTTCCACGGGCTTAGTAGGACAACATACAGTCACATTAACTGCAAATGTCTTGAACCCACTTCTTGAATGTGCTAGTGAAGATACTGGAGCCAATGACATTGAAAATCATGTTTTGGAACTTCCAACATCTTCTAGCCATCAAACTCCGCAGTGTGCAAAAACTGTACAATGTTCTATGCAGTCAAAACTTGCTGAGCAATACATAACCCCTCATAACTTGAAAAGGCCACTTTCTAAAGATGATGACAAGTTTGATAACTCGAGTCAGTCTAGTTCTAGAAAGAAGAGGTTACAATCTCCATGCAGATAATTTCAGCTTTCTTGGTTCTTTAATCTTTTATTACTTCCAATTCACTTTGTTTGCGCTCTGAATTTATTAGGAGGAAGCCATCTGAAACTGAAGGTCAGAAGCGTTGCAGTTGTAAGAGGTCCAAATGTTTAAAACTGTACGTATTCTCTAAACTTGCCTAGTAAATTTTTTTCACTGTGATAACTTCATGTTTCTCGACTTCAGTTACTGTGACTGCTTTGCTGCTGGGATATTCTGCTCAGAAGCTTGTGGTTGCCAACAGTGCAATAACAAACCAGAAAATGAGGATGCTATCCGTGAAGCCAAGCAGCAGATAGAGTCTCGAAATCCACTTGCATTTGCTCCCAAGGTGGTTCTTTGTGTCAGCGATCCTCTAAAAGACAGTGAAGTAATAACTTGATAGTAACTCTTCAATGTTGTTTATCATGCATTATTTCTTCCTGTGGAACCGCGTTAAGTTTCCAATTTGCAGGAGACTATGGGGGCAACCCCAAATTCTGCAAGACACAAGAGAGGATGCAATTGCAAAAAGTCACTCTGCCTTAAGAAATATTGTGAATGTTATCAGGTTGTTTCATAACTAGATATGCTAGCAATTTATTTACTTTTCTCTTTTACTAGACCTTAAGCTTTTATTTCCTGTTTCTTTCTTGAAGGCTGGTGTTGGATGTTCATTCGGATGCCGATGTGAAGGTTGCAAGAATACTTTTGGCAGGAAAGAGGGTAAGATCTAAGTTATTTCTTTTGCTATAAAATATGATCACTTGCTAGTCACCAATTGAAATTAATATCTCCTAAATTTGGTCTGAAGGATGAAGAGAAGATGGCCTATATTATTTTGTTTTATTTTAATTTGTTGATTATGGGAGAAGCTAAAAACTGTAATCACTATCTTTGTTACTATAATCTAAGAACCTGCATCCATGCTTATGGTACAGAAACTTTATGTTTCTTTAGTTGACATATAATATTGTAGTTCTACTCCCTTTCTATCAGCTTTTCTATTTATTTTCTTTTTAATGATGCACCTATGCATTAGGATTCACTTTTCTGATCATAATAAGTTGCTTTCCCACAGATAATGATCACCTATGCATTAGGATTCACTTTTCTGATCATAACAAGTTGCATTCCCACAGATAATCATGTGCCCTTTCATTTTATCCATTGTATTTTACCTATTGAGTAATCTTAGCTGATGGTTTGAATTCCTTTCTCTGAGGTTGGTTCTGAGTCTCATAGTTTTTGTTTAGCTTCCTTCTTCTGGTGCTGTGTGTTAAGTTTCATGTGTCAGCAGATCTTGCCAGTATGCTTTCTGAACTATTATAACAAACTGAGTGTTTCTCACTTGACACCTAAGTCTCTTGCAAGAGGCTTTAGTTGATTAGCTATCTGCATCTTCACCAATCACATTTCTTCTTCTGAGTTTCATGTTCTTTCACTTTTCTTGTTGGATCTCAGCATGCTTATAAATGCACTTTGGGATGATTAGAATTGTACGTATGTCATCTTACTTAGAATGTGATGTTGCTGATTCTTTATGAATCACGTGACTGAAAATGTACCTTTATCAATACTGTGAAACTGACGATCTAGGTGACTTGAAATATTTCCTTGGCATTGAGGTTGCCTAGTTGGGAGTTTTTATTTTACAGCAAAAATAAATGGTTATTATGCTTGATGCAGTTGTTATGCTACTAGCTAAGTAGTTACGATCTCATGGATCATAATTGTAGAGCGATGCTAAGACAGGGGAAGTTATTATTTCATGTATGAGAAGTATGAGAGATTAGTTGGGACAGTCACTAGACGAATCATTTGCCATAAGGATGATCAATTAATTTGTGGACATCATGATACTGAGTTCTAATGGTTTTACCAAGCTATAAAGTTACAATGTGACAATAGCCTATTGGGAACTTTGCCATTTCTAATATTTCCTAAGAGGATGAAACATATAGACATTGATTGTCACGTTATCAAGGGAAAACTTCAACCCAAGGAGATTAGCACTTCAAATATAAATGATTAATTAATAGATTGGCAACTAAATTTTAAGAGGCCCTAGAATTGAATACATTTGTATAAGTTGAGGCTCTACAATATTTTTGAACTTGCTTGATGAGGAGTCTTCTTTTTTTTCTAATTGCAAATTGGTAAAGAATTGTAAATATACCATTCATTTAAATGGTAATTAAAATAACAATAAGATCATATTTATATATGTAAAGCTTGGAAGGACTAGTTAGGAGATAGAATTCAATGATGTCTCCTGATCGAGTCTATTAGTTAAGCCAATATTTTAATATTTCTTTTATCATAATGATCAAAAGTCTAAATTTAGATTTAATATTTCATTCATTGTAATAGTTGAAGAATGAGTCTAGTAACTAAAAACATAAATTATCATTATTCCTTTTATCTTTTGAGAAAAAGCCCATATATGACATGATTATTATAAGATATTTAGTATATCAAATGAATAATGTTTTAGAAACCTTAGAGGTGGTTATATTTGTTGTGGTGTACATATGTGGCAGGGGATCATAACTCATATAGCATATATTGTCCCTTGTATATTTAGTTTGAATAGGTATGGTCAGGTGATCTAAGTGGCCGCATATGTTGGCAGCCAAAGTAATCAAAATTGTTATTCAAATCAATTAGGTTGAACCAAACTAAATAAAATCCCCATCTATCAGTTGTTCACATCCCTTCTCAAATTTTTTATTTCTTTCTTCTTCCAATCTTCAGGTCCCTTCTCCATCAGATTTGTTTTTTTTTTCTTTCCTTTTCAAATTATCATGAGAAGGGATTTTATTCTTCTAGTATGGCTGCTCTTGATACCTTACTGAAATATTTTCTTCTTAATGACAAATAACATACTCCTTTTTTTTTCCTCTTCTTTTGCAGGATGTACTGAGATTATTGAAATCGAACACAAGCGCAATGAAGAGATGTTGGAGGGTGATCCATCCACCGAAACCAAAGGAAAAAACCATAGAAGCTTGATGGATTCTCGCCTGTCCCCATTAACACCTTCAGTACAAGTCACAGGGTATGTTCCCTATATCGCCTTGAATATAGCTTGTTGATTGCTTCTTTCGTATTTTCCCCCCATTCATTGGTAGCTTCTTGATTTCTTATTTGCTTTTCTTGTCATTCTATGGCAGTGGAGTTGATGCAGCCAAGTCTTTGGTGCTTACTCGTTATTTGACTTCACCGGAAACAAGTGGTTCTGTTTTACTGTGCTATGAAGGATCCCCAGGTTCTCCTTTGAATTTGATCGGCAAAGGATCCTCCAAAAATGCAGGAGAAGATTCCATGTTGATAGCCTCACATGACCTGGACTTAGAGACTGATTTGAAAATCGACCTATTCTCTCCGGGATGGGATGGTTTTCCAGACATATGCACCATTAGTCCCTTGGAAAAAAATTTGCCAAGTAAAGATGGTGCCTCTGCTTCATCCAATACAAAAGAACCCAAAGTTTTACAAACAAGACTATTACGAGCAAACTCCTTATCAGTTCATTGTCATGGTTCACCAGTTACTCCTCTTCACGAGTTTGGTGGAAGCAAGGCACCTCCGGAATCAGATTCTGACAGCAAGCTAAACAAAGAGACAATCGATGATACTCCTGAAATTTTGAAGGATTCCTGCTTGCCTACCCAGGCTGTGAAGGCCAGTTCGCCCAAACAGAAACGGGTATCTCCGCCAAAAAGGCTATTGCATCAGTTGAGAAGCAGCTCTTCGAGTGGTAGAAGTGGTCGCAAGTTCATACTCCAGTCTGTGCCTTCCTTTCCTCCTCTTACTCCCTACAGTAATAATAACAAAGGAAGTGGCACATGAGTACTTTTCCACACGAATATAAACTCCTGTGCTTCACTGAGAATTATCCTCCTTCCAGCTATGAATTTGTTAGTAATGCAACATACTTGCATGCCAATTCAGCTTCTCTGTTGGACCTTTTTTTTTTCCTCCATCTTTCTATATTTTCCTTTTTATTCACTTTGTAGTACTTTAATTATCTTCTCTCATATTCAAATATCATTCTTAATTATATTTAATGAATAAATTAATGACTGAATAGATTCAAAATAATTCCTATAATCTTCCAAATTAAGTGACTACATTCTCAACTTACTATAAGAGAAAGAATTCATCACTAAAATATTAAATTTGAAATGATAAATATAAATGCAACTATATTTATAAGGAATTTGTTGCATATTTGGTTGGGAACTAATGGCTTCCTTTTATTCAACTTTTTTTTAAAAAAAAATATTTAGTTGCCTTAAAATTGGATCTATTTTAATCAATGTAACTGTTTTTTTCTTGGTATAAATTGTAAATCTGTATCACTTTTTTTTTAAATAGAAATTACTACTCCAAAAAAAAAGTAATATCTTTATTCTTGTTCAAAGGTATTACTTCAATCCTCAATCTGTGCCATTGTATTATTATTGTTACTATTACATTATTGTTCTTAATCTTTCAGCAACATCTACAACTATGTCCAAGCTTTCACGCTTCCTCTCGCCGTGTCTGATGGTCTTATTTTTGTTCCTCCGGCGATGCACCGCCGACGTTGGCACCGCCGCCTTCTACGCGCCGCCGTACATCCGTGAGTTCACTTCTTCTTCTTCTCTCTCTCTCTCTTTTTTTTTTATAATCCAAATTTATGAACACTAAAAAAGTATTACTCGTCTTCACTGAAACTCCGGTAATCTATGTTAGTGAAGACGAGTAATACTTTTTTAGTGTTCATAAATTTGGAGCGAGTTCCCACCGGAAAACTTCTTCTGCAGCGACGGTTTGCTACGGCGAGGACACCAGCGAGTTCCCACCGGAAAACCTCTTTGCGGCGGCCGGGGAAGCTATATGGGACGGCGGCGCAGCATGCGGGAGGTACTACATGGTCAGATGCCTCAGCTCCTTGCCGAGGGCGTGCGTCGCTGGCGGCTCGGTCAGGGTGAAGATCGTCGATCAGGGAAGCGCACTCCGGTCGCCGCCGTCGAGGAACGGCACGACGATGGTGCTGTCTTTGGACGCGTACCGAAGGATAGCCAGCCGCAGGGCTGATTCTGTCAACATCGAATTCATGGAGTGAGTTTTTCCGCACCTTTTGATTCAATTTCGATGCGACATTCTAACTCGAAGATTGTATCTGCTTGCACAGGGTTTGATCTGAAACTTGGAGATTTTTCGTTTGAACTCGTGAAGGAAAAAAAAAATAAGAAGAAGAAGAAAGATTGCAAATCTAATTATTTATCTTTGTTTTAGTACAAGAAATTGTGATGTGCTACTGTAAAACACTATGAATGTGGAATGATACTTTATCTATGTTCGATATTGCCAACACTTTTTTAATTATGGTTTAGATCCTGAGTAAGTATTATTCACAATTAGATTATGTTTGATTGAGTCATCCTCGTATTGTTTAATACTGGTTAGTATTAGAGTGTCTAAACCTTCAATCCAATTAATCTTTAGAGATGGTTAATCTTATCTCACAGTTCTTTGGAATGTTCATTCAACAACTGAGTCGGAAGAAATCGGAACCCCAGTAGATTTCCACCAATCATCTAGGTAAATTAAGAAAGTACTTGTATCTTTTTTAGTAGGTCAGTCCAGACTTCACAGTTGTACCATTCTTGAAAAATTATCCAATGTTAAAATTGTACTCCATCCACTAGGTAAACTAGAAGATCACTAATTATTACTCAATTATGCTTATTTGTAATGCCCAATGTTCGCTCGGTGCAATGGTAAAAAATAAGATTATTTTTCATGCAAAAATGATTCTAGATTCCACTAATGATGATGGATCATATACAGGATCTATTTGAATTTTTTATATTTTAATGTTCGATGAAAATTTTTTATAGGATTAAATGACCACTTTCAGCACTTGTTGGATAATAAGATTTGAATATTTAAATTATCAAAAAAAAAATACCGGTCATCTTAGTCATTCTAGTATTAATAAATTTTCATTTAATGGTATATTATAGTTAAGATTGAAAAATATTTTATATTCATAATATATTTTATAATGTATAAAATATGTCATTTTGAAAAATTATAAAATGGATGTATAGTTAGAAGGATTAGTAAATTGTGTCCACCCTTCAGATAAACACTAAATATGACAAATAAATATTTGGGGTGAAATAGATCATTTTATTTTTAACAAATAAAAACATAAATCTTTCAAATTATTTTTGAAACAATTTTAAAAAGTTTATATATTTCTCTACGGAGGAAGAGCTTACAATATTAATTAAAATTGCTTAATATTTGTCAAAATACTCTATGAAGTGTATATAGTAGTTTTAGTTAATATTATTATATATAAATAAAAGGTTAAATTAAAAGAAAATTTTAGATGAAGTGCTTTTATTTTATTTTTTAAAATGAGATACTCTTTTGATAATAATTAAAATAAAAAAATCATTAATGATAAAATTAAATTTTGAATCATCAATGATATTTGTACAAAATTTACTTTGGCCTCTCAAATTTAATATAAATTTTCATTATGCCTATTCTTAAGTGGGCAGGGGTTAACTCCCGGAGAAGTCATAACTTTGGCCCATCGATCGACCCCCTCCTCGATAGGGACAGCTGAGGGGGAATGCTAATGTGGTAATTTCATATTTTTTTATTACTGATATATTTTAATATAAAATAGACTTTTAGGTGAAATGATACATATTTAAATGGGCAAAAAAAAAAAGTGTCCCATACCTTAAAAATAATAACCAAAAGAATAGCTTGCCTTGATTTTTTTAACCTAAAAATACTCTTTTTTTTTTACTGTCCTAATTGTATAAAGAAATGTTTTTTATAATAAAAATTTTCCAGGAACTTTTTTAAAATGCCTTTTATGGTTTAATGATTAAAGCGTCCTTTAAAATTTTTTTATTTGATTATTAAAATGCTTACTCTTTATCATGATTTAGATGATAATTTAAAGTGGTAACAAAAAGTTAGGATGTGTTTTGATAATAATGAAACATTCCAATGCATATGAAAAGTTGTTAAATTTTAAAGGGTAATTTGATAATTCACCTAAAATTATTATAAGAGGAAGAGTGGAAATTTTGGTAATCTTTGACGAGTAAATGAGATTTGATAAGTCAGAATGTAGGCGTCTTTGAAACCGTTAAATATAAATCGGACGGTCAATATTCCATCCCGTTCTCCCCTATCGCCTATAAAAACGCGCTCTTCCTCAGAACATCCCCGGGCCGTTCTTCGTTCTTATCATTTTTTTTTTGCTCCTCTTGTTTTCCCAGAGATGAATCTTACAGTGTTGTAGATAATACGTTGTTCTTCGCCATCTCTATTGGGGATTCTTGTCGATCTCCTTCTTTCTGATCTTCGAGGTTGATTTGTTATTGTTAGCAATTATTGGATTAGGGTTCCAGTGATCTTTGAGTCTGGACTGTCGCATAGCCTTCTTGAATCCATGGACAAGAAGAAGGTGGCAGTTCCTCTTGTGTGCCATGGGCATTCGCGACCTGTCGTGGATTTGTTCTACAGCCCTGTTACCTCGGATGGATTCTTCCTGATCAGTGCAAGCAAGGGTGAGCTTTTCTCGTTTCTGATGTATTTGATTGGGATCAATGGTTGTTTAAATGGTTTGTAGATAATTGTTGCAAATAACGAAGAAACTAAAAGGTTAAGTGAATAGAAGACTAAATTAACTAAATCTGCGACCATTCCTCTTATTGATGGATCGACAGGCTGTCCTTGATGTATAGATTTGCCAGTACTGTAAAGATGACCAGTGACTGATATTTTAAATGTTTAAATTGAACAAGAGTTGATTAGTCCTCAACTTGTATAATTAGTCTGCAATCTGGATCTGCCATTAGAAAAATTATCGTTTGCCATAGTACACTAGTGTATGCCCACGTGATTATTATTATTTTTTACTGGAACATATTTTGTTTCTTTTCACAAGGCATGTTGCATAAACTATTTGCTGCTTCATATATTTGAGGCTTTCCAGCCCCTTTTTATTCAACTTTGAGTAGCGTGTCAAGTTTTTGCAGCAATTTATCTTCATCATTATCTCTTAAAGGAAGTAGAGGAACCACAATGAAAGATTGAATGCTTTTAGACTTATTGACACAGCACTAGTTGTCTGTTTTTACCTAGGGACGTTTGGAGGTTCCACTAAGTTCTTGTGATCAAGTACAGAAGTTCTCAGATGATTTTAAATAGTTATTTACTTTAATATTCTTCAATATAGACAATATGCATACGTAATTATATATGTGGAAAAGGAGAAGGAAGAAGAGTGCAGTGATGAACACTGAATACCAGTGATGCTAGGGAAATAGAGAAATATTATAGTGAAAATAGAAACAGAGAAGGAAAAGGTGGAAAATACCTCTTCATGTCTCCCTCAACCATTTTTCATATCATTTTTTTTTTGTGTATGAGAAATGTTATAAGGTGAAAATGTCTTTTTGAGTGATAATCCCTATGTTGCATGTTAAATCAGTGGATAATTATTTGAAATTTGGAAAAGTTTTCACTGAGATGAACACAGCCTCTGTTACTCAGATGATGGAGGCTCATTGTTGCTCCACTGGTTTTCTTCCTTTGGCAACATGATATTAATATAATGATGTCTTTATATTAATGTTTTAGGGAATAAATAATTTTCCCACACTATCTAATCACAGAATTTCAATTGAAAAATTTGTTTTGCACCTGATGAGCATTATGCCTCTAAATTCATGAAACTTGCCAATATACTAATTGTTTCTCCTTTTTACTATCACATTTGTGTTAAGTTTTATGGGTAGTGCTTTCAGAATAAAATATTTATAAGATTCTCTAATCAGTTTGATTTTGGCCTATGAATGATTGTGTTTAGTATCCCTTTTTTCATGTTTTGAGTAAAAATATTTTGTAATTTGAGGAGAGATTGCATGCTAAGTTAGTTTAATGTCCATTAAATCCTCGAAAAGATATTTCAGATTGTTAATGATTGTTTAACATCTTAGATGCAAATCCAATGCTTAGAAATGGTGAGACTGGAGATTGGATCGGAACATTTGAAGGACACAAAGGTGCAGTTTGGAGTTGCTGCCTTGATACCAATGCTCTGCGTGCTGCTACTGGATCAGCTGATTTTTCTGCGTATGTCAGTTTATCTAGAATCTATTTCCTCAATTCATGACAAAATTTATGAAAGCTAAAGTTTGAATAATGTTCAACTTCAATACTGTAAATTGTTCAGCATTTAATCTTTTGTTCATTGAACTTTTGCATTATGTATTTTATTTCTGCTGGCTTATCCTTGTTATATTTTGAGAAAAGCAAATGATTTAGCTGCGTGCGTAAAATTCGGTCCTAATTACACCCTTTGTTTTTTGCCTTGATGTTGCTTAAAATTTGTAGTTGTCCTTTTGCCTGATCTTAATTTGTATGTTTTTGGTTTTGCATTTGGGACAATAGCATGGGACATCTGAATGCATAGGGTAGTATGTTTTGCATATTGAACTTTGAATCTTTATTTTTAGGATATTTTGCATAGAAAGATATGCAAGGATTTATAATTTTTATAGGTATAACCTAAAGAGAGAATATAGGCATGAAATGCCTATTTATATGTCCCTTTTGTTACAGAATAAGTGCATGTGCAACATAACCTGCACCTTCCTTTTCCTTTTGCTACATGGCTCATATGAAATGGACATTCCATTATATTTATTTCCATAGACATGTCATCAAGAGATCTTGTGTGCTTGTTGATCTCCATGTAAGACCACATAAATTGACGAACAACAGTTGAATCATGATGATATCAGCCAGTGGCAAGGTTTAGAATCTCAGTTTTACTACTAATAATGCAGGTTTGGAATAAAATATTGTCACTTGTTATTGTCTGGTACCAATTGGTCATATTTCTAACTAGTTTTGAACTGAATCCGCGATGTCTGATTTACCTCAAAAATTTAAACTACAGGTATATGATCAATTGAGTCAAAGTTGAATGGATCTAACTGAATGAATAAGTAGTTCTCACATCTAAGATCATTAGAAGGATTCGGTAGCTCATCCTGGGAAAACCATCAAAATTCATTGTTAGATGTATTAGATCAATAGTCCTATTAATCTAGTACCTCTAACAATACATTTTGATATCAAGGCATTGATAGAACGATGACATATTTGTGCTAGGATTGCCACTAGGAAGAAGAAGCATCTATGCAAAGAAAAACTGTTTTTTCTGTGATCAACCTTTATAGATTAGGTAGATTTTTATTGAACTAAAAATGTGGCAGCTAAAAACAACTTTAATTTGACTAAATCTCATCAAAACTTGCCCTTATACACTGGCACCCAAGTGGACCTTCTGCTTTGATTCTCTATACTGCCATTGTGTTTCATTTGTCTAGCATTGAGCTTCCTCTCCCTATTATTTATGCCTCAGTAAATAATTTTTGTTTTGGTAGATAATCTAGTTGAACCTCCACTGACTGTATCATCTTCATGATTGTCATTGTCATCACCATAAGGTTTGTATTGTGTCAAGTTTAAACTTATGAAAGCGGGTTATTCATCTTCATCTTTCTCTTTAATATCCTCATATGTAACTGGCAGTAATCTTTCCTTATCATGTATTCGAGCTTGGGCCCTTTTTTGGTTTGGAACCATCGTTTTTAGTGAATATATTGGTGCAAGGATTGGAATAAAAATTATTGGTGATACAACTATGGCTATTCATGTGAGTTATAATCACTTTGCATCAAGTAGCAAGAACCAAGATGCAGAAAATTCGGAAGCAAACAAATGAAGAGGCCTACGGAGAGTCAGGCGACAGTCCTCTATGAAACCCAATAGTGGAGTATGCCTGAAAGCAACACTTAAACTAAAGGTAAGAAAAGAGGGATGCCAATTTTGGAAATATAAGTAGTAGGATATGCAACAGTATGTAAGATAGCGGTTCAATTAATGAACTTAAATATTGCAGATTTTTATGTTTGGGCTAAAAAGCAACTTTGTTTAAAAAAAAAAGAGTCTCATTTAAGCTTGTCCTTCTGTCTTATTACTCACCCACAAGAGTTGTTGAACTGGTTAAAAATAAGCTTCTTTTCCTCTCACAAAAATGATTTGAATCAAATGAACCCAACAACAAACTAAGTAGGGCAGGGTGTCTATTCATCTTCAAACTATACTTTTGTGGGCACGGTGTCTATTCATCTTCAATATCATTCTTGTTGATCTCATCTGAATGGTTGACCTGGCGTTACTCTCCCCACTGTCATATGTTGTAGCTTAACTCTTTTTGTCTGTGCAGCTCTTGTTTGTGAGAGTAATTAAGAGTTGTGATGAGCCAAGGTTGGGATTAAAAATGTTGCAACTGATGATGCTACTAGTTTGCAAACTTATAAGCGATTTAAGATAATTTTGGCTTTTGCATTATCATTTTTAGTTGTGATCTTTTTTTCTCTCAATATGAATGGAAAAGGTGGAACTTTCTGTGCACTATCGCATTCAGTTCAGTGTTGTCATTCAAATTTCACTCATTGTTTTCCTCATTTTGTGCAAAGTCATCATTGAGTCTGTATACATGTTTCCTTTTGAAGCATTTACAGCAATAAGTGTAGATTTGATATAGATTAAACTGATTTTGATTTTAACATGAATTGAAAGATTTGTACTATGATTTTTCTCAAGACAAAAGCTGGATAGCCAAATCTCAGTGGTTGCTTGGTTGCAATAAAATTATAAGTTGGATTAATTTCTTATTAAAAATATACACTTTATTTTTGTATTATATTATATATATATAATTTACTTGAAGTTGTTGCTCAATCTGATGAAGAATTCATGGAATCAAGTGTCTTTTTCTAGTGGCTTCACATGTTAAATTAGGATTCAGTATTCATACCTAACCAAATAATGACATTGTAATCACCTTTTGTATTGTTCACATTGGTATTGAATTAAGCTCACACGGGTTGGTGCAGTTGATACCTACATGGGGGCTTGCCACATGAGGTTTTGGGGTCAATTTCCAGCGGATGTGAAATGCCTCGTTGGGTTTCTAATCTCCCTCATACAAAGGGACCTTTGCACCTGGGCGAAGCCTCATGTGATTTATCACCCTTTATTAAGTCGGGAGATTGATCATGAGAGGCACTTGGCTTGAGCATTATCACATTTTTTTCGCCACATTGGTATTGAATTAGTATTCATGAATGAGATAGTTTTTAGTTGTTCATATATTTAAATTAGTTTATAAACTTATTAGCTAAATTGGATATCTGTTCTATCATCCATCTGTTGGACAAGTGTGGATTGATATTTTAGACCACGGTAGTGGAAGCTTTAATTAGGAGCAGAATGTAAATATTTTTTTCTTGCTCTTAGAATTTAGACCAGTATGTTGCTCTAGTACTCTATTCTCTTTCATGGGAAAAGATTGTGTGATCTCACTATATTTCATTTAATGATCTGTGCCTCATTTCTTTCAGGAAAGTATGGGATGCTTTAACTGGGAATGAATTGCATTCATTTGAACATAAGCACATTGTCCGAGCATGTGCCTTCTCTGAGGTACATGAGGATGGTTTTCATTTTTTTTTGGAATCATATCTTCTTCTTCTTCTTCTTTTTTCCACTTAAAAGTGTTGCCCCATTATGTTACTGTTCATGAATTCTCCTACATATTTTCTGCAATGTGTTTATTGTGATTTCTTTTCTTTGCTACTAGTTTTCTACTAGCAACAATTGGTGTAATATCATGCTCCTTTCTTTTCATATTTGCTAAGGTGCACCTACTGAGAAATATGATATATTAGTGTATTTGACAATATCTTGATTTTATTTGGCATTGGTTTCAAATGGTGCACCATACAGCTTTGATACTAGGGCTCTTCAATTACTCCATACCCCTGTATAACACCTTGCGTTTCAACAATACATATCATGCTTGAGTGCATATATATATTATAGCAGAAGATGAGTGAGATTTCATCACTTGAATAAGTAATTTGTTTTGCACAAGTCAAGTATACCATCTATATGTGAACTAAGTGGAATTAGTGCTTCTGAAATATTCAATTTGTTATCCAATTGCCCTTTTTGGAGATGGTTTCTTTGGTACAACACTTGTTGGCTACCATGATGCTGCATCATGTTCTGCTCGTATTATTTATGCTGTCCATTTCTACTGCAGGATACACACCTGCTGTTGACTGGAGGAATTGAAAAGATACTGCGGACATTTGATTTGAATCGTTCAGATGCACCTCCAAGAGAAATTGATAAATCACCTGGTTCTGTCAGGACAGTCGCTTGGCTTCATAGTGACCAAACTATACTTAGTTCTTGCACTGATATCGGAGGTGTGAGGTTTGTTCTGCAAATTCCTTTGATGTTGGCCTTGTTCATTTGACTATTCTTATCTGCGTATCTTCAAATTGCTAGATTGTTAAATCCCTTCCCAATTTTGTTTGTAGCTGGTGAATTTATTCTCCTTTTCTTGAACTTGTTAATCATTTTGCTCGTGAACACCTCAATATTGTTGAATCAACCTTTTTTTTATTGCTGGGTCATAGAATGCTGGCATGTTGGCTCTCTGGTTTTTAGATTATAAGAAATAATCTGCTGTGGCCAATATAAATGATATTGTATGTTCTAATTCACTGTTTCATGATGATCTCTTACATTGATTGGTTTGTTCTGTATAGATATCAGTTAACCTCCATTTGAACCGTACAAGTAGTCCTAATTTTTGTGGTCAATAAATACATATCTCACAGATTATGGGACATCAGAAGTGGGAAAATTGTGCAAACACTTGAAACCAAGTCACCTGTTACTAGTGCTGAAGTTAGCCAAGATGGTCGTTACATCACTACTGCTGATGGCTCAACTGTCAAATTCTGGGATGCAAATCAGTATGGTTACCGCCTTTTTTCGTTTCAGTGTTAAGAATAGACCTTGAAATTAAAATATCAATACTTGTTCTTCAGTTTTGGGCTTGTAAAAAGCTATGACATGCCTTGCACTGTGGAATCTGCTTCACTTGAGCCCAAATATGGAAACAAATTTGTTGTCGGAGGAGAAGATATGTGGATTCATGTCTTTGATTTCCATACGGGTGAAGAAATTGGTGAGTTCTTTTTTTTTTTTTTAATACTCCATGTTAACCCAGTGCACCTCGCTGGAATGTTGATCTGTTAGATTAACTGATTTTTAATGGTTTTGCTTTGCAACTGCAGTTTGTAACAAGGGTCACCATGGTCCAGTCCACTGTGTGCGCTTCTCTCCTGGTGGTGAATCATATGCCTCCGGGTCCGAGGATGGCACCATTAGAATTTGGCAGATGGGTCCGGCTGTGGCTGATGATCACGATGCCTACAGCACAAACACGTCCCCTGGGAAACAGAAGGTTGGTGCTGACGATGTTGCTCGTAAGATCGAGGGTTTTCACATCACCAAGGATGAACTGAAGGAATAGTTTGTGCACCAACAGTTCTCAAGCTGCATTCCGTTGGTTCAATGTATGCAAGGGCTTATTGCTATTTTCATTTTTGTAAGGCCATGCACACGGTGATTTCTATGATGCCTCATCAGTTAGATCTTTTAAAACAGAAATCCTTCCCTTCTGTTTCAGATTTTGCAACTCAATTTCAATAACCTCTATTCCTGCAATCCCTGGTGCAATTGTTGACCTTATTTCATCAAGAAATCCAATGACAATTTCCCAGTTCCAGACATGTAGCCGTGAGGAAACAACCCGCAAGCTTATACTTTTGAACAACACACAAGCTGAGTATGATACAGCTTACAAGTCTAATATAGACACTAATTGATATCTTAAGCAATTGTGAAACAAAAATAGTTCATAACGACTGCTAACATTTGCGTAAAATGTAATAGATTTCATATTACTTTTTCCACCCTAATTCAACAAGCTACACTGGCAAGTTCAATTAGTCAATTCACCAACAAAAACGCAGAAACAGCAAGAAGGGTGTTCACTGCAGGGTAAATTGACATAAATAAAATCTTCGTAAATATAATATCAAGTCCAGAACAGGGCATTCATGAATAACTACTAAAAGTCTAGCACTTTATAAATCTACATGAAAGTGGATATTTTGGACTAGAAACATTCAAGGTATTTTCAAGCGTCAAAAGAAATTTGAGTCCAAAATGAAGATCTAAGTCTAAAAAATCATCATCTTCTTTAGTTGAAATCTATTTATCTGCCTTGAAAATGAAATAATACAGCTTCAAAACAGTGGTGTTTACATCCTCTAACTAACTGATACGTTTTGGGGTCTTTTCCACATGAGGGAGCATCCCTTTACTCTCACTTGCCTCAAAACCTAAAATCTCAGCAAAGACGGTTTGTAGCATACTCTTGGCTATCCTGTATGCCTCTGCAGAGGCCGCTCCCCTCTCCACACACTTCATGGCATCATGCAATAGATCATTGTACCACAAGATGGGAGATTCTTGAGAATATTGACCTTCATGAACACTTTCTTGTAGCATCAAGCCACTCTTCGCTTTTCTAGTCCACCTTTTCAAGATGCAATATTCAGGAAGAAGAATGGTACCACACACCAAGAAGAGTCCAATTAAATGCCTGCAAGGTATTCCTGAACCTTCATACTTAAAGCAATTACAATATGCTTTTTTCTCAGATTCCTTGAAGACCACAAAATGTCGACTACGAGCATCACCATCCCTTGCAACAGAAAATTTGCTTATCGGACCATCTTGAATTTTGACAGGATAATAATTAAAAGCTTCGACCAGTTCTTCTTGGAACTTCTCAAATGCCATCCGTGTGTATATATTTGCAGCCTGTTTCTCCATTGGTGACTGAGTTTTAAGAATGCGTTGGATGTTCAACGTAGCATAATCTTCTTGCGCTTCCTTTTCATATCGGCTATCCATTTCTTGGTCTAGTTTTGCAATAAACATTTGCAAAGAGCACTCTGTAACAAAGTTGCTTCGGTAAAACCTGTTCAGTGTTTCTACTCTATGGGTTGTAGACAACTCTGCGAAGAAGGAGCCTTTTAGATAGGCCGGAACCCATCTATGACGAATACTGTGTAGTGACTGCAACCATGGGTTCTCACCGATGGCATATTTATCAAGAATTGTCCTCCAATAAACTTCAAAGGTTTCTACATTGTCAGACTCATTAATGCACATCTTTAGTTCATCATGTAGGGCAGGGTACCTACAGGAAACATCAGATAACTTCTTTTGGCACCTAGATAGGATTCTCCATCTACACAAACGATGACATGTCTCAGGACACGCCTTTGCAACTGCTGCTTCAATAGCCTTGCCTTGATCAGTAGTAATTGTTAGAGGTCGTCGGCCACACATTGCTGTCAGCCATGTTTCTAATATCCAAGTAAATGAGGATTCTGTGTTGTCCATAACCAAAGCATAAGCAAATACGATCGTCTGCCCATGATGATTCAAACCTGTGAATGCAGCAAGAGGCATCATGTTCTTATTCTGCCTATATGATGTGTCCAAAGTAACAGCATCGCCAAAATAACCATAAGACATCCTAGCTTTTGCATCAGCCCATAACACATTTGTCAGGCAGTTTCTGTTGTCAACTTGCATTGCATAAAAGAACCCTGCATTCTCTGCCTGCATCCTCCTGAAATAATCGATAAGGATTTGTGCATCTCCTTCGCCAAAGACTCTACGCCGCATCTCTTTCAAGTAGTCCTGGTGTTCCCTATCCTTTCCAGAAAGGCGACTAAGCTGGATCTCCCGAACCCTCTCGGGACTAACCACTATATGGGTGTGCTCCAACACAAACTTACTGATAATCCACTTCTCAGGTCCCCTTCGAACAACCTCCATCATTGCTGGGCAACCATCCCTTATGGAAAGACGCTTACGCTTCTTTTTGGTGCTGTTCTCAGCAACCTTCTTCTTGTGATGACCCTCTTTCAGGCATACAAACCTCTTCATGACCAACACCTCGACCCCCTTCCGTCTCTCACAGCGAGAGCGTGCAACTCGAATGCCAAAGCCAAGACGCAATGCATAGGCATTGTAAAATGCACGAGCAGCTCCATCAGATTCAAATTCCATACCTAGAGATGGTACCTGGTTAACCTCATCACAATCTGCAACAGCAAGTAGCTCATTTTCAATGGCATTCCTGATTGACGCTAGAGTGCTGCCACCATGAGAAACAATCTGAAGAGATGAGGTGACTTCTTCTGTTTGCTGTTCAACATCCGGCGCCTTGACCTCATCCTCAAAAATTGTATTGTCCTCAACCATTTCATCATCTTCACTGGATGAATACTCCATGGTCCTGAGTATAATTCAATATCAAGATCTAATCAGAAAAGCATTCAAGATCTATCCGATTGTGATAATGTTTTATTGGATAATAGATGGAAACATCGAGTGAAGAAATTTCATTACAAAAGCAAAACTAGAAGTTCACTGGAATTGACGTCGACTAGCAACCTCGATATGTAGATCAAAAGAAAATGCCTCCATGAATTCTTTAGACCAGGAATAAAGAATTAGAATGCTAGGGTTCTGAGCTCAGGAAATGACAGGAATTTCCATATGTTTGGATGTGTTCACAAAAAAAAAAAAGCACCTTCCAAGAAGAAAAAGGCCCTCCGCTATATCAGTCACTCGGATTCTTTACGTGACAAGAAATTTCTGACGGCTAGGGTTCTGAATATGGAGAAAAAGGGGAGGAGAAATAGGGAAAGACTGAAAATAGCGAATCCAAGAAATCAGTACCTTATCGCTTGGTCTAGGGTTCTGCAGACGAGAGTTTCCGATGCGATGAAGGCGATGACAGCCGCAGCGGCAGTGGCGGCGGCGAAGAACCGTCCTGGTTCACCAGCTGACAGAGAAGCCGGGAGGCGTGAGAAGGTTAAGTTAGGTTCACCGTATGGTCACCCGACACTATCGATCGTGATATCAGTTTTACATCAAAAAGGCACAAAATAGTGACAAATAAAACAAAAATTAAATTGTTCAAAATGAAATAGACAACAATTATGAGATGAATAAAAAAAATAGATTTAAATTTAAAACATTTTATATTTACAATTCTATTCGAATTTATATAAATTTAAATCCACTTGATAAATATAATCTCAACGTGAACTAGATTGTCTAGTATAATTAATATCTAAATTTGACTTAAATTATGAGTTTTTTTTTATTCGTATAAATTATTTAGATCTTTGATTCAACTGAGAGTAACCGATTTTAATTTTAAATTTTTTTTTTATCGATCAATAAAATAAATTAAAAAATATTCACAATAAACTATCCAACAATTCAACAATCGCACCACAATCTAAGCTAAAATTATAAGTATTTTTTTTAGCACCAAGTGTCTGAACGTTCGGTCTCATTAATCCCTGGAGATGATTAACTCTGTTTTATGGTTTGGAACACTCATTTAACAGCTGAGTTAAAAGAGGTCAGAGCCCCAATAAATCTATATCAACCACCTGAATAAATCAAAAAAGTGCTCGTAACTTTTTAGTGGATCAGTCCAAACTCTATAGTCATGTTATCCCTAAAAAGTTGTCCAATGTTGAAATCGTACTTCATTCATCCACCAGATAAACTCCTATATAGAGGGTCGTCTTTGTAGATTTTTAGAAATTTATTATTGAACTGTGCCTCAGTAAAAAGTCAAACTATGTTCTTCTGTAAAATACTTCACCGCCTTTATCGCTATACAATGCCCTTGGGGGCTAAAATTATGAGTATTTAATTATTAGGTATACGTTGTCATCTCTAATTGATTTGTGTAGACATGTGCTTTTCTATACCAACAGGCCACTTAACTTAGCTCGCATGCTTAAAAAGCAATTTAAAAATATAAAATATAAAAAAGAATCAAGAAAATAGGCAAATAAAGAATAGAAATAAAAAATATATAAAAATAAAACAAGGAAAAAAAAGGCACAAATAAAAAAGTAAATTATTTTATGCTAACAAGTCTCGATAGAGTATTCTCCAGACTAGTGTGCATAATCTACCAATTTAAACGTTATTCTCCCATATGTTTTTTTTTTTCAATTTTTTTTGATGATTTTTTAAATCTTTTATTTTTATATATATTTTGTATTATTTTAATTTTTATATTTGAAAAATTTTATGAATTCAACTCAAAATTCAAAAACAAAGTTTTCACCCAATCAAATTGCAGCTTTTCTATCAGCGTCGCCGTAGCAGCTCCTCCATTGCGCCCATGCTCGTCGCCCATTGACGTCGACTCTCTCCCTCTCCATATCTTCCTCCCCCGAGCTGGCAGAGAACTCCATCGCCGCTTGGAGGCATGGAGAGAGCCATCTCCGCGAAACCCCCTTTTTCCCTCCCTTCCCAGTCTCAACCTCGCGCCTTCCATCCTCTCCCTTGCCTCCGCAGCCGCTTCCCCTCCCCCGCCCTCCGCGTCCATCATGGCTTCGCCTCCCAGGATAGACCCGCCTCGATCGATGCAGAGAATAGCGAAAGGTTGCTCCTTTACCCAGTGGTCGCCGGAAAAAGGAGGAAAGTACCTGTTTTTAGGGCAAGCGCCGCGATTCCGGCCGACGGAGCCGGAGTTGTCGAGGAAAAGGCTAATCCCAAGTTCCTGGGCGTCGAGTTATCCACGCTCAAGAAAATAGTCCCGCTTGGGATAATGTTCTTCTGTATTCTATTCAATTATACCATTCTGAGGGACACCAAGGATGTACTGGTGGTGACGGCCAAAGGGAGCAGCGCCGAGATCATACCCTTCTTGAAGACCTGGGTGAACTTGCCCATGGCCGTGGGGTTCATGCTGCTGTACACCAAGCTGACGAACGTGCTGTCAAAGGAGGCTCTTTTCTACGTCGTGATTATGCCCTTCATCGCCTTCTTCGGAGCCTTTGCATTCCTATTGTATCCCATGCGGGACGTCATCCATCCCACTGCGCTCGCCGACAGACTCTTGGCGGCTCTCGGCCCGAGCTTCCTTGGCCCGGTCGCAATTCTGAGAATCTGGAGCTTCTGCTTGTTCTATGTCATGGCAGAACTATGGGGAAGTGTGGTCATCTCGGTCCTCTTCTGGGGTTTCGCCAACCAGGTGACATATTTTCCATGATGGACTTCATTAATCTGCTTTATAACCAATTTTAGCCTTTTGTGTGTCAACCAGTGTCTCTTCATCAAAACTTTATCATATTGAAAGTTTCTTCCAAATTTAAGGCCTTGAAATTTCCAGATTACTACTGTTGAGGAAGCCAAAGAGTTCTACCCACTGTTTGGACTTGGAGCTAATATTGCCCTCATCTTCTCCGGACGCACAGTCAAGTTCTTCTCTAACATGCGCAAGAATTTGGGACCGGGCGTTGATGGCTGGGCGATTTCACTCAAAGGAATGATGAGTATTGTTGTTCTCCTTGGCCTTGTAATATGTGGAATCTATTGGGGTGTGAATAAGTTTGTCGTCAATGATCCATCTATTCCAAGAACAGAACGCAAGAAGAAGGTTCATGTCATGAGAAACACTGTGCTTCGTTTAAATTCTTCTCTTCTGTGTCACTAGTTGCTGAGGATAAATTCATTGCAGGAGAAGCCAAAGCTAGGTATGAATGAGAGCCTGAAAGTTCTTCTCTCCTCTCGATATGTAAGAGACCTTGCAACCTTGGTGGTTGCTTATGGTATAAGCATCAACCTTGTAGAAGTCACATGGAAATCAAAGCTAAAGGCACAGGTAACACTTTTCTCTCGACTTCTGTATCATCATGACTATCTTCATAATGATCTTGTACTTTTCCTAGCTATTTGGGCTCTCCTTCATTGTGCTCTATGCAAGTTGAATATTGATTTTAAAACTGTTTCTACATATCCATTTGACAGTTTCCTAGTCCAAATGAATACTCATCTTTCATGGGCGATTTTTCAACTGCTACTGGAATTGCAACATTCACAATGATGTTGGTTGGAAGATGGATTCTCCGGAAATTTGGATGGGGAGTGGCGGCTATGATCACTCCCACAGTATTACTGCTCACAGGAGTCGGGTTCTTCTCACTAATTCTGTTTGGTGAGCCCTTGGCTCCCGTATTAGGAAGTCTTGGTATGACTCCTTTGCTGGCAGCTGTTTATGTTGGTGCATTACAGAACATATTCAGCAAGAGTGCAAAATACAGCTTGTTTGATCCTTGCAAAGAAATGGCTTACATTCCCATGGATGAAGAGATGAAGGTTAGTATAATTGCTTCTTTTATCTGCATCTGCCATAATTAGTATTCATGGACATCAAAACGAAACAAAGTATTCAGATATGATGATTGTAGATTTATGGAACTTGCCTTTACAGTTGATTCCTTCATGCCTAACCTGTGACAATGAGAAAAGTTGATAGTTACTGTATTGGAATAAAGTTTATGGATTTTGTGGTTTCACTTAATAGCATGTTTTGGTTTGCAAGAATAGCGATTTCCATTGTTGATAAATTCCAACAGAAAGTTCTTCCAGCATTTAAGTCACAAATAGACCTTGAATATTAGTTCTAACGGCGTTGCTATTGGCTATTAATCATGCTTAGCTATTCCTTTTATTGATTGCAGAAATACATGTTCTCGTGTAGTAGAATTATATTCAATGAGCCAAACTAAGCAACACAAATCCTTATTCTATCTATACTGTCTCATTTCCAAGAATATACTGCATTCCATGTTACCGAAAACCTAGACAGGGAGTTTCTGTCAATGTGGCAGATTTCAAATCCATATAACGACATGGTTAAAAGGGGTTTAATCTTGTCGCTCCAACCCTGAACAGGAAATAGTTTCACATTGAATGTGAGGTGAGGACACCTTGTGGTCAAGCTACTTTTGCTAAAATAACTCATATAGACAACTTCTTCCTCTCAAAGTATCTACAGTTACAGTAATTTAATTCTCAACCTTATTTTGAAGCTATTTTTCTCAATGTTGCTAGTTGTTAAAGATAAATAAAAAATAAAAAAATCGTATAACATGCTCATAATCTCATCCCTTTGTTGAGCTTTATGCAGTTTGTCTAATTATAAAAATGATGACTTTTGAACATGCTGTAACTATCTTGGTTTAAATTCTCTCAGTTCATTTTCTATTGAAGTTGCACATGATTAACATATGATACACTCATCTTAGGACAAAAGAAAAGTTCTTAAAGTGGGTTTACTTGTAAGGAAAGAGAGTGACATGAAAGATATACCTGAGTTGTAGAGCTCCTTTGTGTGGTTTTGCTAGTCTCTCCCTCTCCCTCTCCCTCTCCCTCTCCCCCCTAACTTTCCATCCTAGCAGACCTAGCCTCAGTGCGACATCGATACTTTCTCAGTTTAGCAGTGTATTTATCATATACACCACATTGATTGATACCCTAGTGATAATTTCTATTACTATTCTTTTTATTACAGGTCAAAGGAAAGGCAGCCATTGATGTTGTCTGCAACCCCTTGGGAAAATCTGGAGGTGCCTTGATCCAGCAGTTCATGATCTTGACATTTGGGTCTCTGGCAAACTCAACTCCTTACTTGGGAGGAATACTTCTAGTGATTGTTCTGGCATGGCTAGGTGCTGCCAGATCCTTGGACTCTCAATTCTCACCTTTGGCCAAGAAAGAGCTCGAGAAGGAGAAGTCGAAGAAGGCTAAAGAGCCTTCAGTAGTCATCGACGCAACGATCAAGGATGGGGTGGTTTCTGAGTAGAACGAGAATGGTTCTCTGCATGAGTCTATAGAGGGTGAGAACTTGTCAAACTGACTGGTCGCCCTGCAAAGGTAGAATTTGCTACTTAATCTGAGACTTGAGCAAGAACCAGCAGGCATGGTCAGCAAAAATGCCCTTGAAAGAAGTACCAGGGGCAAAGGTTTTAGAAATGGTAAGCAAATTAAGGTGTTATAGCTTTCAATGAAGTAGGAAAATATGAACAACAGGTGGCCAGAAGTCTGCTCTTAAAGAGTCTTTTTTAATATGTTCTGCAATTGTTTCTCTTTTGTTTGTTTTTGATCATTAACCAAAATATATGTCAATTGTTTTGAATCTTCTGATACAATGCACTGTTCTATTGTTGCCTTATAGCATTACATTATATTCGAAAGATTATATCATCGAATCTTGACAAATTCAAGAAAATTTAGTCGTTTTAGAAGGAAAAAAAAAAACCACTTTGGGCACTTTGTTGGGCGCTTTATTAAGACAGGCGTAGATCTACACAGTCAAAAATTAAAAAAAAAAGAATAATTTGTAGTTTGGAGCGATTAAATTATCAATTGATTGCTATATTCCGGTTCGAGTTAGTGGACGCTTTTAAGGGTGTATTTGGTTAAGGTTACTATGAATAATTTTAGTTATCCATTTAAGATTATCATATTAATTTTATTTGATTTAAGGAATCAAATTCTCATGTAATGAAACATACCCGCTGCCTGCGTTAATAAATAGGACATGTAACTCATAGTCACATAACCACCAGAAGGGGAAGGTTTTTTCTCCATTCCATAATTAATAATTTTTTTTTCAAAATTAACTCTTGAATTTTATCAGACTTAAATATCCTTAAAATTTTATTAAATTTTAATTTCATCTAAATATAATTAAAATCCTACTTGATTAACCGTGCCCATTGATTTCATTGTCATTGTTGATCGATCACCATCGCTGCCACTGGTCACCAGCCAATAGCCACCGGTCACCGGTCGGCAGCCATCGACCTTCGCCACCTGCTGCCCGCCGTCGACCATTGCTATCGGCTTGGGGGGGGGGGGGGGTGATGGTCAGCGACAAGTGATGACCGGTGAGCGACGATCGACGAGCAACGGACAGGGGTCAGTGGACGGCCACCCTCGCTGTAGCGGCGTCGCTGTTCATCGGCCACTATCGGTCGCCGACCAACCATGGCCAGTCGCTAGCCGATTATCGATCGACGGCTACCAGTTGCCGCCGTCGTCAGTTGTAAGTCATCCTCATCGGTTGCCAACCACTGATTATCGATCCTCCCCACTGATCGTCGAGGTCACTACCTCCATCTACGATCATCAGTTAGCGTTGGCCATCGATATCGTCGGTCATCGTTGTTTTTTAAAATAAACAAAACTTTCCTTACTT
>JBAMHZ010000038.1:201270-216093 GCA_037177395.1 Alpinia galanga
TGGAAGCAACGTATGATGAGCTGATCAGCAGAATCTTTTGCGAACGTATCAATCAGCTGATTAAAGATGAACAACTGTGTGAAAAATTAACTCTATAGAAGATAAAACATTAAAATTTTGTACACTTTATATAAACAACGATTAAAATGAAGACAACACGATTACGAATACCTCTGAAAAGATGATGTTCATGGACTAGGATGACCCCCACACGAAGCGGAGGGGCGGGAGGGGGCCACGGTGTCGGTGCCTCGGCAGTGGGCGACGCCTAGGGCGATGCCTCGGTCGCCCCTACGCGTGCGCAAATCCGGCAAACCACTAGTAGATCTGCGCAGATCCGACAGTGGCTCACCAGAGAGATCGGAGAGAGGGAAGAGGGGTGTACCGGGAGGGGGGAGAACAACATGTGCGAAGGAAATGTGAAGTTTTTGGAATTCTTATACTTTTGTAACGAAAACGTTTTCGTTACTAAATTCGTCACAAATATTTACGACAAATTTGATATTCGTTGCAGAATTTGCGACGAATTTCATATTCATCGTAGATATTTACAATGAATGTTATATTCGTCGCAAAATTTCATTGGATGGAGCTTAAACTCTTACGCTAAACATCGCACATTTTTTAAAATTTTATTAAAATAAGTGACGAAAATTTTTTATCAGAAATTTCGTTGTAAAAGTTGTGACGAATTTGATTTTCGAAGCAAAAGTTGCAACGAATCAATTTTCATCGCAAAGTTTGTAATGATTTTTATTTTTTATCACAGATTTAACGACGAAAGTTATATTCGTCGCAAATGTGCAATGAATTTTGCAACAAAAATATATTTATTGTAAAATCTATGACAAATAAATAATTTATTACTATTTTTATGGTAAAATATTATTTGTTGCAAACTCTATTGTTGATTTATAACAATTTAATAATTCTCTCTAAATTTATTAAAAATTTACAGCGAATGCCTCCAAGCCGGAAGCCTCCAAGCGACTTAGCTTCGCCGACGACAAAGAGGAGGACAACGACCGCCGCCTCTCCGCACCCCCTCTTCTTCCGCTGGCGCTTCCTCCGTCCACAAGCTCACATCCTCGAAGGACCGCTCGAAGGCTTCGCGTTTGGCCTCCTCTATCCTTTCCAATGTCCAGCCGTCGGTCGGTGAATATACCAAAGAGCAGCTTCTCGAGCTTCAGAAGAACGCTCGGCCTATGGGAAGCATACCGCGGTCACAGCGAGCGCCTGCCGTGCCGGTGCCCAAGCCCAAAAAGTCTGATCCGCCGGCTAAACCTGTAATCGTCCTTAAAGGCCTCCTAATGCGGGCATCACTTGGTAGGGACAACCAAGAGGGTGTCAAGCTGAAACGGCAGGAAACGAATGAGGAGGAGGAGGAAGAAGAAGATAATGGTGGTTCATTTTCAGGGGCGAGGTTTCCAGTTCAAAATTTACGATTTTAAAATAATTAACACGTGCACATAATTTACATGGATATCAAAATTAAATCTATACATCATAAATATTTTTATTATACTATCTTTTTTTTTTATATATATATTAACTTTTTTTAAAATCTAAATCTCATAAATAAATTTTGATTAAAATTTATTGATGAACTTAAAAAATTTCAATTAGATCAATTTTAATTTTTGTGAATTTTTACAGTGCTTGAGTCCAAATATCTTCTTTATTATTTTTTAAAAATTAATACCACAGCTTAATACATTAATATTATTGTGATGTTGATTTTAAAAAATTATCATCGTTGTAATAATAATTTTTAGAAATCAGTATCATCATAGTACGGGTGTAATTAACTCTAGTGTCGATTTTTAAAAATTAAAATCCTTTAAATTCATCAATAAATTTCAGTAAAAATCTATTGATGAACCTAAAGAACTCTAACCAAATTCATTCTAAGTGCTACATGTTTTTGAAATATCTCAGAATCTATATGTACCCAAAAATATTAGCTCAAAGTTATTAATAATAGTAATTAAAAAGTTTTTAAAGTGTATGACTTCAAAGCAATTGATAAATATGCATAACTTATCATATAGATGTCAAAATTAAATATGAACATCGTAAATAATTTCATTGCACTATCTTTTTTCTATTACATATTAATTTTTTAAAAATTTAAATTTCTTAGTCTATCAGTGAATTTTGACTAGAATTAATCGATGGACCTAGAATATTTTAATTAGATTTATTTTAACTTTTTATAGATTTCTATAGTGCATTGGAGTCCCAAGATGCTTCAGTTGGACCTAGAGCTACTTGATTTGATTGAGAAGAGCTGCCACCAGATACACAAGGAGACCATGGTTCAGATATAAATGTTGACAAGCTTGCTTTGAATTGCAACTTAGCGACTACTTGGCCTGATTGAATGTTGCAACTCGAGGCTCAAGCATACTTTTTAGTTTATCCTTTTTGCATCCTGCTTATATTCATGCAAATGCCTTTTGTTCTCTTCCATGTTGAATTAAAGATCGTCATGCAGGGCAATTCGTGTTGTTGTGCTACGATCAGCTTGTTCCATCTATTAAAGTCCTTTCATTATTTGTTGTATGTGTGATGAGATTTCGATTATATATCTTGCTTATTTAATAAACTTAAGGTATTTATTTTCATGGAAACCATGTGCTCTTGTGATTCTTTGTTTATTTTTTTTTATTTTTGCTATCATGAAACACTTATTCTTATAATTCTCTAAAGAGATAGAGATACCGAGTAGACTGAGGGAGCTAAGAAAATCTAGTTTGTTACTAAATCGAACAGTTTGAGTGGTTAAGTGGGTTGAATTAACTAAGCAAGGGCAAATAGCTCAAGCAAACTAAAAAAAGATGATTGAGCAAGAAAAGCAGGCCATCGTATTTGGGCTGGACAAAAATTATGAAATACGCAGCAGGCCCATTAATTGGGAAAGCCTAATCAACTTCCAAGCCAAGGAAAATAAGAAGATGACGAATTTCTAAATAGCGTTCTTACTTCCTTTTGAGAAAATAAAAAAGATTTTTTTTTTTTATATGACATTTCAGTCGGATTTGAACAAACAAAACTCTCTTTAGCGTATATAAAGCTCAATTCCTAAATCAGGATGTTTTAAAATTAATTTTTCTTTTCAAATCTAAATTAGATTAATATTAAATTTTCCTCCCTTTATAGAATCAAATATAAATATTTCACCCCTAAAGGCGCAACGGCAAAAGACGATGAGGCATCATACGGAAGAACATAGTTTGATCTTCTACTGATATATAATTCGATGATGAATTTTTAAAATATCTGTGGAGGTAACCCTCTATGCAGGAGTTTACCTGACGAATGAAGTACAACTTTAGCGTTGAACAATCTTTCAAAGATGACACAACTGCGGAGTCTAGACTAATCCGCTAAAAAGTTATAAGCGCTTTCTTGATTTACGCAGGTAGTTAGTAGAGATCTGCTAGGGCTTCAACTTTTCCGGCTCAGCTGTTAAAAAAATATCCCTGAAGGACCGTAAGGTAGGACTGAGCACCCTAGAAATTAATCGAGCCGAAGATTCAAATACCCAGTGCTATATATATATATATATATAAGAGTTTTTTCTCAATTTTTTTTTTTTACTAGTAGGAAAGCTCACTGTATATATTCAATACAGTAGGGAGATCAAATGATTTTTATCCCTTATTCTTTTCCGCACGAGAGAAACCATAAATATTATATTTATAATACAACCTCTATTTGCCCAAATTTGTTCTGATCAACGTATGGACCTTCAGCAATCCACTCTATTAAAAGTTGCAAATCTATTTGGATAATAGTTCTTACCTGGTACATTATTCTCAAATATGTAGTAAATCGATGTGACGTCCTTGAAGCTTTCGTATTCAACAAAGTTTGCTGAAAATAATCAAAAAATCAATAAGATATTGTTAAACCTTTAATGCAGTAAGGAACCTTACATAAAACGTGTGTCTTCACATCCAGCAATCCTCATGTCGAATGTATCAAAATTATATTATGATCTACAATTTGAGACCACATGATTGCCTCATTTAATGTTTTCCAAGGGCACAATAAATACCAGAACAAGGTTTTGCAGCAGGACCCTTTTTTTAAACTTCCTTATCATACATTTAATTCATTTTCATCAGGTAATGGGGCAAACACTGATTCCACTTCTGCAGAGTCAACTTCCTCCAATCTGGACGGGTTCCATTTTGGATTCTGCACAATGGGAAAACTAAAACATGAGCGAAGTTTAAGAAGACATGGAATGCTTGATCATCGTGCAGAAAATTTTATTACGACATGTTTGATACGATGGAATTAGAGAAATGAGAACCATTCATTTATAGACTTCATGCTTACAGTTGGTTGATAGTTCATTGTGAAAGAATCGCCAGAAGTGAAAGAAATGGGGATTCCCCATGTCCATTTGGCCTTCGAATATTGCATTTATGCAGTTACTTCAATTGACCGACATAATCTTATAAATGCCACTTAAAATTATTTTTCAGAACACAAAATATAAGACCGAACTAGACTTATGGTTGTCAGAATCATAGACTTCTTCATAGTATTAGACTGAATGATGGCAAATATATAAGTATCCATTTGGGTAGCGTTTCTATTGAGCTTTAAATGAGTTTTAGGAGATCAGGAAAGTTTTTCAATGAAATTTTGTCAACAAAAATGCTTATGGAACGAGTAAAATGTTCTCAACCTGTATGAATTGACATATAATGTTGCGCTAATTATAGAAAAGTTAGATTGGTAAAATGTAATTACTAATGCTAAAGTTAATGAGAGTTTAACAGCTATTTTTTAATATAATTATTGATATTTAATCAATTAATTGCTATAATTCTTGAAGAAAATAAATTAATCATGACACTGAAATCAGTGAACTGGTATCCTCCTTTCACCATGCTTTTAACTTGGAAGAAATTTTCTAATCTGTTTCATCAATAAAAACAAATTTGAAATCAAATCACTCAGACTAATTCCATTCAAGATTGCATTTCATTCTCAATTTTCTCTCTACCATGCAAAAGGAAACCCAAGGTCCTCATAGAACAACATAAAGATAAACCATACTGCAGAACGAATTGATATGATATAAATGAAGTGACCATAAAAGGATGGATTTTTCTATATTTTATTATCCACATAACATGATAGAGTAGTGATCTAACTTAGGATCCTAGTTTGCATGCTTCTGAGGATGAAGATATCAAAGTACTCCACCAATTTAAAATTTAATAATCATTATAGTTACTATAGTGCAAAAATGATAGTGACTGCATCAGTACCTGGTCCTTGTCCACCAAGACTGCCCGAACACCTTCAGCAAAATCATTTCGAAGTGAGGATCTCAAAGCGATCCGGAATTCAGTTTTCATTACTCCAGTTAGCTGAGTATAAAACCAATTATAGCTGAATAATCATTTGTGGGAAAATAATAAATATGATTTGTTGAAACAACTTACTTTTGATAGATGATGTTGATTGCTTTTATGTGCTAATGCAACTTCGGAGAAATGTTTCTGGGTGAGGCAAAGAGAAAACGGAGCACCTTTAGCTATTCCAGAAAGAGCCTCACTAGCCCATTCTGCCACTGTGACAAAAATGGTAGAATTTAGTCGCATACTGTGGCACCAGAAATCAAAGATAAGAAAATCTGAGAGAGAGAAGTTCGGCATGTGTCTATTACTAAGAATTTCACAGAAAATAAAGGCTAATTGGTTTGAACTTGTGATGCTAAAATATATAAATTAGAGATGCAAGGAGAGATCTCTTTGGATGATAATCTAACTTAATATATTCTTTGCAAAATTCAGCAACTTCATCATTTTTTTTGTAGGGTTTGGAATTCATTCTATATCAATTGGCACGAGAGAAATATTTCGTTCCACCTGCCAAACTCCACAATTGCCATGTGCACTGTCCAAGTGACCTAACTTGAATCTTATTGCCAATGCACAAAACCAATGTGATTCGATCAAAGTACAACAAATCATTGTTTCCCCAACACCCCGTTCTCTTGTTAGGTGTTTGGCACACCCAACACTCTCCAGCTGGTAGGGAAGTGAAACCAAGGGTCAGCACAAGATCTCAAACCCTTTTATCCCTTCAAATCTAGCGATACATTAAACACCATGTTACCTTTTCTTCTCAAGAGATATCCTATAGAATCTGAATAATTATCAGAATTCAGAAATATACTCTGCAGTGCTTGAATCCAACAACTTAGAAAAAAGAAACAAAACAAAGCAAAGCAAGTAGTTCATGGAGATGTATTATTTGCACATGAAAGCTTGATTTTTTGGCAATAGATTATAAACAAGTAGGAAGGAGAGCTTCGACGCAACAGTAAAGTTGTTATCTTATGGCCTAAAGGTAATAAACTTTTCCCCAAAACCCTACATGGTGGGAGCTTTATGCACCGGACTACGCTTTTAAATTATAAACAAGTAGCACATATCAAGAACATACTAACTATACAATAACAACAACTAAACCTTATCCCATTAGATAGGATTGGATATATGAATCCTTCTATGTCATTGAATTCTATTCCCTACTATATCATTATCTATATTTAAATAATTTTTTTCTTGTTTTATTGTTGCTAACCAAGTCTTCTTTGGTCTTCCTCTTTCTCGTTTGATTTATATATTTGTAATAGTTTCACATCGTCTAACTGAAGCATCTACTGGTCATCTAAGTATATGTCTATACTATCTTAAACGTGTCTCCTGAAATTTTTCCTCAATAGGTGTAATCCCAATTTTCACTCTAATGTTCTCATTTTTTATTTTATCCAGTCTCGTATGTCCACACATCCATCTTAACATCCTCATCTCTACAACTCTTATCTTTTGCTCATATACTTAAATCATAATCTAGCATTCAGCTCCATATAATATTGTAGGTCTAACTGTTATTTTGTAAAATTTCCCTTTAAGTTTTAAAGGTACTTTATGATCACAAAAAATATTTGATGCTCTTCTCCATTTCAACCATTGTGTAAGACATCTCTCTCAACCCCTCACAAAAACAATCTTAAATATTTAAAACTTTCAATTATAGACAACTCATTATTTCGTAACTTAACAATTGTCTAATTGTATCTAATATTGCTAAATTTAAATTTTATATATTCTGTCTTTACTCTGGTAAGTATAAGACCTTTTGCTTTTAACGTTTCCCTCCAAGATTCAAGTTTAGTATTTACTTCTTCACGTGTCTCATCTACCAAAACAATATCATCTATAAATAATATGTACCATATTTTAGATGTGACTAGTGATTTTATCCATGATTAGTGTAAAATGATAGAGATTTAAAGTTGATCTTTGATGTAACCCTATTTTTATAGGAAGTGCTTTAGTTAATCCTCTTAGCATTTTCACTCTTGTCATTGCATCTTCGTACATATCTTTAATTATTTCAATATATGCTACACTAACACCTTTCTTTTCTAGAATCCTCTATGTAATTTCCTTTGGACTCTATCATAAGCTTTTTCAAGATCAATAAATATCATATATAAGCCTTGCTTTCATTACTGATATTTTTCAATTAGTTGTATGATAAAATGTATAGCTTCTATTGTCAATTTTTCTAGCATAAATCCAAATTGATTTTCGATCATTGTGGTCTTCTTTCTTAATCTTTTTCTATTACTTTTTTTTATAGTTCCATAGTGTGACTCATTAGTTTAATATCCCTATAATTTATAAAATTTTGTACGTCTCCTTTGTTTTTATATAAAGGAACTATAGAACTTATCCTCCACGGATACTTTTTTCGTTTTCAATATCAAGTTAAATAACTTTATAAGTCATTCAATACCTTACTTGTCTAAGCACTTCCATACCTCTATCGGAAATCAACTGGTCTAACTACTTTTCCATTTTGCATCCCATTTAAAGTTTGTTCTACTTCCAAAGATAGAATTCTATGATAAAAATTTAAATTTTGATACTCCTTTGACCTACTTAAATTACCTTTATTTCCTCATTGTTCACTAGTACCCTATTGCATTCATTTTTAATGCATCTTATTTGAGCAAAATTTCTAGTCTTTCTCTCTCTCTACCTTTAGCTATTCTATAAATATCTTTTTTCCCTTCTTTTATATCTAGTCGTCGATATAAGCATTTAAAAGTTTCATTTTTATCCTTGCTTGCTATTTTTTTGGCCTCCTTCTTGGTCACTGTATACTTTTTTTTAATTTTTCTTACAAGTATATAATATCTTATAGGCTTTTTGACTTTTTTTTCACTTTCTTCTATACTTTCTCATTCCACCGTTAAGATTCTTTACTTAGTGGTGCACATATTTTTAACTCACCTAGTAGACATTTGGCTACCATTTTTAACTTTAATATCATCTTATCCCATGTTGTATTTGCGTCATCATGTATCTCTTCTAATATTTATACTTCTATCCTCTCTTTAAATATGTTTTGTTTCCCATCTTTAACTTCTATCATTTAATCATTAGAGTCATACATGTTTTTCTTGTATTAATACTAGGTTTAAAGTGCATATCTAACACAACCAACCTATGTTGGATAGTTAAATTTTTCTTCAGGAATAACTTTACAATCTTTACAATTTTTTCTGTGCTTCTTCCTTACTATAAGAAAGTTAATTTACAACTTATTATTTCCACTTTTAAACATAACCAAATGTTCTTCTCTTTTCTTAGAAAAACATATTAGCTAGTATAAGTTCATATGCTATTGTAAAATCAAATACAATTTTTCTTTCTTTATTACTTGTTCCAAACCCATATCATACACTCTATTATATTCCACATTTTTTACTCCTATGTGCCCATTTAGATCTCCTTCTATTAAAATCATTTCGTTTGACAAAATTCTTTGTAATACCTCATCTAAATATTCCAAAATCTAGTTTTAGTGTTTTCATCTAATCCTACTTGAAGTGCATATATGCTAGTTATATTAATAGTTTCTTTCACTATCACTATCTTGAGAGCTATATGTTTGGGAAAATATAGTAATTTATATTATCTTTAACCTTGTTTAACTATAACATACCTGCAGTGTCAGTACTTGTTTGGTGCCTTTTCAGTTCCTCTATTGTCTCAGAGACTGATCTATTTACACCAAAAGATGAAACAATTTGAGGCAGAAATGTTTTCAGTTGAGACTCTGAACCAGGTTCTTTACTGTACTCTGCTAACACAGCTTCAATATCTTTGTGAGGCTCATTGGAGCTGGCAAAAGAAAATATTGTATGTCAAATTGATATTTAAATTGTTTTTTTCCTCATTTTTTAAGAACTTCACTGAAAAACAGCCTACATTTAGAACAGAAGCAAAGGAATAACAAACAACTAGAGTTTGGTAAATTCATCATAAGGAACACCAAGTTTTACATTTTAGTTCTGTCCGGTAAATACAAAATCAGTGGTAAAAAAAGAAGAATCAAGGCTTAGCAACGTGCAATTTTCATAGTTTCCAGGACTCTCTTTAAAGAACCAGCAAAAGGTCCAATAAAATAGAAGTGAATGGTTGTCTATCAGAATGCACGGCTAGTGCACTCCCCCAAACAATAAATTAAGAAAAGTAGACTAGAGATATTGCAAACATACAAATTGATATTTTGCAGGGCTTCCTTGAGTGCAGCTATCCTACCAGAGGGAACAAAATGAGTTCCAAGACCTATATACAGACTATCAGCAGGAGAGGATATTCTTTTTCCAGTCAATCCAAGGTATGCACCTGCAACCAAGGGCAGTTAGTGTAGCAAAAGAAAGTCCCACAAGAAAAACCCTAGAAACAATGTAATATATGTCAGTTGGTTGTTTAGATAACCCTTCAAGAAAGGTAACTGTTTATTTTGAATGAAAAACAAATAATTTAATAAGATTTGCAAGTGTCTAGATAATTTATGAAGAATGAAATGTCAGATTTCATGCTTATATAGCTACTTCTTAGTAAGAAATAGACGTCTCAAGTATTTCTGCATGGGATAGTGACTGAACCAGATTTATAACCACATTATGGTAGCGTATGCTTGGAGAAATAAGTACTGAACCACTGAGATAAAAAAAATGCTGCAACACAAAAAACATGCTTGCAATAGAAGCTTCAAGATGCATACCAATTGCTCCTTCCCCAGGAGTCTTGGCAGCAATATAAGCAAAACCAACATCTGGAAACAAACCAATTCCATTCTCTGGCATTGCAAGAAGAGTTTTCTGGCTCCCACATCAAGATAGAAGTAAGCATGCCAGAGCAATGAAAATAATAACCATCAGAGCACAATATTCAGAATCATTACAAGTACCTCAGTGATGATGCGATATTGGCCATGTCCAGACAGCCCAATTCCAAACCCCATAGTCACACCATCCATTAAGGAAATGTAAGGCTTTCTATACTCCGATATTTTACATATCAAAGAATACTCTGCAGCAAATACCTGTAAGGAAAACCAATATGAGACATCCATAAGCCCGAGTGAAAGAAAAGTCCATTATATGGAAAGAAAATTCAAAAAGCTATAATAAAACACAAGAATCAGAGATGCCATGCCAAAAAAAATACAAATAAGTTGGCAAGAGAAAAACCATAAAATGGAAAACACTAATGTCACCATATAACCTTACAACATAGATAACCTTAGAGCACCAGCCTTGGAGCAGTTTCAAGATGTTCCCAAGTATCCAGGTTTTAGTCACAAGAACTTTGTTATGCATACACAACTCACCAGAAAAACTCTATATGCATAACAAGATATCTAATAATAGATGAACTTTGCATGGAGCCACAGGACAAGTCAACAATTCATCTTTTCCTATTGTCCATACACAGCAAGCATCAAGTTAGTGCATGTGCTACAGTGTTTTCAAATTCCAAGATCATAATGTAAATTAAAAGATGACATGCCAAACAAACAAATGGTATTTGGTAGATGTGCGCACACTGTGAACCCAATTGAATCCCCACAAGGAGTACACCCGCATATATGTGGATATATATGTGAATGGATAGCTGTCTAATCAGAGAAATTTTTAAAATAAGTATTCATAAAAGCAATGATTTTGTTAATAATGACAGTGAAGTAGAAAGATGTAGAAATAAGGATAGAGAAGTGTTAGATCTGAAGGCCCCGTACTGTAATTTCCTATTATGGATGGACATTAGCTTTTAGCTTTTGATTCAAAGAATTGGCCAAAACCAAACAGAATGGCTAGACTAGGTGTGGAAAGATCATTAAAAGAAAACTGAACTGGAGGATGCTTATGCGGACACAATTCAACACCCAGCTCCCCTACCCTTTCTTTGTGCCATTAAGATCCTTTAGTTTCCCATATCATTTCAAATTTAAGTACACATTTGGTGTAATCCCAAATCGTTGAATATAGCCTGACTTGTGGTTAACCACTACAATCCATATGTGAGCGCATATGCACATGGATCTCAAATATTTAGTGCCTATGTCGATAGTGACGAAATGTAGGCAACTTTTTTGTTGTCCTTAATCTGAAAGCTGTTGATCATAAATCAACTGACTCATAACATAAATCACCAGGTCAGTTTACCCACAAAGTTCTGCCATGTTCTTACTCCTAAGTTGGAAATGTCAGTTCAGGTTATCAAATTTGTACTACTCTCCATTTACAACTTTCAAGTGTCTAAAGATACACATAATAGAAGTTTGCTTCACAAGTAAATCCACCATAGGTTTTGAACAAATCAGGAATTATAATCTCTCGGACTCCACACAGCCAAGATTCACCCTTCTTCTCCTACATTGAGACACAGAACAATGACGGCATAACAGTGACAATAGTAAGGCTTCCTCCTCATCAAGTTGAAGGCTTGGCATAAGGTTCTTCATATAGTAGCAGGGGTTTGTCCTCAAGGAAAATGTCAATTCAGTACAGGGATCTTTGCACAGCAGTGAGGCGGCTTCTTCCTCTTGAAAACATGAGATCAAGATAAGGTTTGCTCTATTCCTTTGTTGCGGCTCTTTCTTATGATTCCTTCCTTGGCATGGAACAGGTTCTTTTGGGATTGTTCTTCCTTGCAGTTCCTTCCTTGTTTTTTCAGCACATTTTCTGCATGATTTCTTACTTTGATCAGCAAAGTTTCTTCACAATTCCACCTTTGTTCTGTAGTGTTTCCCAATTCCATCCTCAAAATTTCTCCTAGTAATTCCTTCCTCCTAGTTACTCCTTGCAGTTCTTTCCTTCTGGTTCCTGTTCTTCCTACTAAATGTCAACACAAACTAACACCACGTGTTGATACACTGACACACTCTTATTCCTGTCAAGGATAGATACCCTGGCTCAAAATAGGGCTTTAACCTTGAACAAAATGGTAATGAAATGCAGATAAGTTAAATCATCACCATATATTCCTATTAGTCCAAGTATTTAGGATCAACTATCAAGATTTTAAAACTTTATGGAAGACTATATTGCTGATATTATCTCAATCTTTAAAATTATACTTAGTTACCGTGACTAGATTTTTCTTTACTCTCCTTCTACCTCTCACAGCTTCAACTCTAATTGATTTAACTAGGCTAATTATAGAATCTATTAAACTTATGTGAACAAATCAATACATTATTAATCCATTTCATTTTGTTAGTTATTGAAGTTACACCTAATTGGTTCTAGATAATAACATATCTTTTCTTCTCTTTCTAGTACCAGCTCAAAAATTTCATCTCTGATGCATTAACATTTGTACATGATATTTTTTAACTACCTATCACTCTAATCACAAACTATAGCAAGACATAGCACACCTACAATTTTTCTTCTATGACTCTAAGGGGCACACAATGATCACACAAGAGTCCATAAACTCCTCTCTATTTCCACCACTTACTCGGTTATGATATTTCATCATTATTACCTTTTTCTAATAACAAAATCAAAATAGATAAAAGCCCTTTCATGGATCTCATATTCATTCATCTAAATCATTTGCTCCCTTCATTTCTTTTGTTGAAACTCCATTTCATATCAGTTCCATTACAACTGAATATGTAGAATGAATTTGCTTCGTATACCTTTGGCACAAGTGGCGTGGCTTTGTCCTTTTGAATTTCTGCCACAACACCCTTGATATCCATTCCTGCATGAAGATTAATGAAACCTAATCCCTCGGCCCAGTGATTCAAGATGAAGCAAAATAAGGAGGAAAAAAAGAGGAGCAACCGCAAATCCTAGTTTACATGTAACAGAAGGATCAGGACAAGTTAATTACCTGCAGAAAAGGCACGGCTTGAACTGCTCTCAACTAAGATGCACTTTACACTAGGATCAGGTTCCCACTCATCTAGAAAACCCTTGTATCTTAAGTCCATCTCTGCATCATTTATGATATCAGTCAGATACTAAAACCACTGCATCAAGTGCAAGCGCAGAAATATGCAGGAACCATATAGAATCAAAACAGAGAGATATTAGGCGAAAAGAAATATGCAGGAACCTAGATTCATTGCGTTGAGAGCTTTGGGCCGATCGAGGGTGATGACGGCGACACCGTTCGGCAAAACGCGGCCCTTCACGAAATCTTCTACGGTACCGGCCATGGCGGTGAAGAACGGAGGCGATCGGAGAGGAACCGAACAGGGTTTGAGGGATTTGAGAATAACCACGCGAAGGATTTTGGCGTAGGAAGGGAGCGAGGACGATAGGGAGGCGAACCCGATCGGCGTACTTCCCGTCTGCATTATTGGTGAGGATTGCCTGTTCGATCCGATCAGCGTACACAGATTCAGTATTCTGCATTTTTTTTCACCAAGGTATCTAAATCATCAATCCAATTAATCTTCTCATTCAATCCCATTAAAAAATTTTCATTCATCATTAAAAATAAATTCAAAAACTATTATTTATTTATTTTTTTTATTAGTATCGGGGTGTTTAAACTTTCAGTACGATCAATTTCTAGGATGGTCAGTCCTATACCACGATTGAGATGTCCCTTCAACAGCTGAGTCGGAAGAGGTTAGAGCCCTAATGGATCTCCATTAATTATTTAGGTAAATTAAGAAAGCATTTATAATTTTTTTAGTAGGTCAGTCCAAATTTCACAGTCCTATCGTTCCTAAAAGATTATTTAATACTGAAGTCGTACTTCATTTATCAGGTAAACTCCTATATAGAGAGCTGCCTCTATAAATTTTTTTTTAATTTATCATTAAATTACGTCTCAGTAGAGGATTGAAGTGTGCTCTCGCGTTGCTCATAATTATTATTTTTTAAATTTAGGTAAATTCAGAAGATAATTTATGTAAACATTCGTTCCTCTGTTTTACACTGCTTTACAACAGTACAATCCCATGGGATCAAAAAGAGATAATTACTTGCACAAGGAAGAGGAGGTCGGTAAGAGCTGCAGTCGTCTATGGGAGAAAAAGAGAGTACAGTTGCGTCTCTCAACTGTTTCGTGAATGCACGTAGGATTTATTGGTACATCTTTGGCATGTCTAGCATTCAACCATCCACGATAACATAGTCCAACTTAATACCTTGAGCTTTCGAAATACTTCTTTCTAAAATACCATCGTATGCACGTCTGAGTGAGATTCAGTTAAACATGGAAGATCTTAGTTTTCTTTCGATCATGATCGTCTTAGCCGTTTTCTAATCAGATGCATTAGTGAGACGAGGGCATCGAAGAAATGGTACGGGATAAGCCATTCAGTTCGAGAAAAGAGATGTCACTGAAAGCGATAAGAGCTTCTCCATTTTCTTAATTGATTTACAATGCTCAAGAAGAAGAAATATAGGTACTACAAAGGTCATTAGGATTACAAAGTCATCCTGAGGATAAA
>JBAMHZ010000038.1:227502-241931 GCA_037177395.1 Alpinia galanga
AAATAAACATTCGAGCTCGGTCCGACAGTTTGATCTCCCGAGCTTGGATAAACACTCGAGCTCAGTTTGACAGTTTGATGTCCCGAGCTCGGATAAATACTTAAGCTCAGTTCGATAGTTTGATCTCCCGAGCTCGGATAAACATTTAAACTTAGCTTAGCATAAGCCAATTGCCACACGATCACATCCCCATGTCACGTTTCCAAGAAACTACGCCTACAGTCGGCCACGTCTCCACAAAGCTATGAAGACACAATTTCTACGTTATTAACCCATGATTCCATGATCTTCTCCACGAAGTCACACCTTTATGTCATACATCCATGTTTCCTCAAAAAGACATGTCTTTTCCTGCTTATATAAGGCAGGGAGGAAGATAACGCGAGACATCAAGTAATCTTTAAACTTTTCAACCTCTTCTCTTTCCTTTTTTCTGCACTTTTTGACTTGAGCGTCGAAGGGGCTTTGCCGAGGTACTCCTCGGCCTCCTGCTCACCCCTTATCTTCTCAGGTTTAAAGGATTGCAATGCCCTAGCAAATAGGAAAAAACAAATGCAATAGCTGATGTAGCAAGAATGAAAATGCTAGGTCAATGCATGGATTATTAGGAAAATAAGTAATAACACATAGCAGTAAATTTTAGCTCTAGTAGTTGATAAAATTGTAGAAAATAGGTTAAAATATTATCAAATTTTACAAAGACGATTTGAAAGTGTATGAAAGTATAATGACATTCAAGAAAATTATTTATGGTGCATTTAGTTCAGGATTTTTATTCATAACCTTGGTTATCTGCATGCAGTTATATTATTTCACCCTATTTGGTTCAAGGTAATCGACGATTCCCAAGTAATGGAGGATGTCTGCTACACCAGCAAAGGAGACATATAAGCTGAAATTTGATTACCTTAGAAACTTAAGGTTTTTATTGATTCTGGGGTTAACAAAAAAAATTTCTCTAAATTACCTTCGATTTTTATGAGTGAACACCCAATTGATATCGTCCAAGGGTAATGTAGTAAAATGTTAAACTAAGTTATAAATTAAAACCTCCAAACAAATAAATTTTTATCGCATTACCTAAGATTGAACTAAATTATATAAGTTATGTTTTATTCCTTGTAAATTTGGTTACGTGATTACTTGGTAATCACATAATCAAGGTTATATATGATAATTTGAATCAAATGCACTCTAAAAGAGCTCTCTGATAACTTTAGGCAAGTCCTTTAATGTTGTAATATTAAAAGAAACTTTCCTTAATTTATCCCTTTTAAAAAGAAAAAATAATCTAATTGAATCTCAACTATCATTAATTGAAAAAGAGTACGTTGGTAATTGACTTTCATCAAGAAACACTCAACACGCTAGTAATACTTTTATCTTGACAAGTGATTCTATCCTTAAGACACAAGAAGCTCTAAGCAAACTCTAACTTTATGTTGCCCCAATCAAAGAGTACCCAACATTACCTAATCATATAACTACTAGAGTTCTTCCTACATTTAGTACTCTATCCAAAGATTGGTCATACTTAAATTATGCCACCTAAAGAGCGTGCTAATAATCCTTTGACAATTATATCCCCTAATGCTGATTTACTCAATCCTCCTAAACAACACATTGACAATTGTATACTTGAATCTTTTTAAAGGCTCACTAATAATTTTTTTCTTAAGCTTCCTAAAGAACTCTAGATGATTTTTTGCTCATGTGTTCATCCTTAGCCTCACAAAGAGCCCCTTAATGATCCTTTATATAAGCCTTTTAAAGTGTCCCCTAATAATCCTTCACTTAAACCTTTAAAGAGCTTTTTGTTAAATTTTTTACTTGAGCATATTAAAGAATCCTCTACTATCTTTTGAGTCTTTCCTCTCATAACTCTCATTATCAAGGTTTGAAATCTTGACCCGTGCCAAGCGAAAAGCCGGTATAGGTGGTACAGGTGGCCTCGCGTGGCCTCTGTGGGGGCCACGACGGCTTCGTGCAGCCTCCGCAGGGGCCGCATGGCCTCGTGCAGGGCTACCGAGGCTTCAGTGGTCTTGCGCGAGGCTGTGGGGGCCTCGGCGACGGCTTCGTGGGGGCTACAGCAACCACGTGCGGGGCTATGGGGGGCCTTGGCGGCCTCGCGTAGGGCCATGCAGCCTCGGCCCTGTGGCCGTGCTGGGCTAAGTTTATATAGAAACTTAGGTATTTAATAATTTCAATCAACTCGTTAAATTATAGTTCAGATAAAATAAATAAAATCAATTAAAATTTAATAAAATTATTCTATTAATCTAAAAATATTCTATAAATTATTTTAAAATTTATTTTATTAATTTATATATTATAAATAATAATTTTATTTTTTAAATCCTATTTAATCAAAATTAATTAAATTAATTTTTCTATTAATTAATTTTTTGATATTTTTTCTTTTCATAATCATTTTATTTATTTTTAATATTTAAGTTAAAAAATTTATTTTTAATTTATATATTTTGTATTTAAAAATTATCTAAATTTATCGATACAACACGATACGATATCAAAACCGTATCGTTCTGATCGCAAACCAAAACTTCAATATAAGTTGAAATTTTAAACCTTGGGATTGATTATAGCATCTCATCTTGACCGTGTAATTTGCTTAATTATAAAGATTGTAATTAATAGACATAATTATAGGGTGATGTATATAAATACCTACACATAAGTGAATAAGAAGATGGAACATTTTATTTGATCTCTCTCTTTAACAGCTATATCAGTGACATCCGAAGATCTTTAGAATTTTGTTCTTGCATCCTTGAGTGACAGAAAAAGTTACCAAGAATGTAAAATTTATTCACTTGGTTTGTTTGATCTTAATCTAGCATTGTTTTGGTTTATACTTGGTTAGGTTAGTATCATATTACACAGGGTCTTAATAATTTCACTTAATTGAATGAATCATAATCTGCCTTAACTTTTTCCATCTCTGAAATTAGTGACGAAAATGATATTTTGATTGCACGTTGGGTTCTGCCAATGAGAAACAGCAGTCTGTTGTGAAATTTTAATATTTTGTTTAATTAGTTCTAAGCTTGACAAAAGGTCTGCAAGGAATTAGTCAGAATCAAGCATCCTTTTAGGAGTGACCTTATATGGGTCAGAATCAATTGACTGAATTGGATTATATTCAGGTTTCTTTAGCTTGGAACTGTGGGAACGTAGTATTTCTGTTGATATAAGATATAGCTAAAAAAATCACCATTTTTGTTGATATGAAAAGTATCTGGGAAAATTGTCATATTTTCTTGATAACTAATCACTTTTTTCCTTTTTCTCTCATAGTGTTGTTTTACAGTAGGCATCTTTTCATAATTTATTGAAGATACAAATATACTAACATTGATGCTCCTAAGTTTTAGCATAATGTTACATTTTTTTTCCTTGAATGTCAACTTTGCAGATTGTAGCCTTCATATGTGGGTTTTTGCATTACAAGTCATCGAGTCAAAAGCATCAAAACCTTCAGCCATGGAATTTGGGCACGTAAGAAGCTTTCCCTGCCTCTCTAAAGCAAATTGTTATCCATTATTTTCTCCATAATCTTGTAATATTTCCTAAACATTAATTATATATATATATATGCTAATGGACACATTGATTAGCTGAATACAGATTGATAAATTGAAATTTAACTCTTGTTTCTTACTGTTTACAACCAGAGAAGAGAGTGGATGGTGGTTGTTTCCAGCTGTTCTTGTTCTGTGTAAATGTGTTCAAGCGAGACTTGTGGATTGGCACGTGGCTAATTTAGAGATTCATGATCGTTCATTGTATAGCAATGATCCGACCATTTTCTGGCAATCATAACATATTTGAGTTGAGTTACCCAAGCTAGAAGTGAACTCGACCTTTTTTGGGAGTCATGCGAAGACTATAGAAGAAAACAAGTTTTTTTTTTTTTTCTTTTCCCTTTTTAATGTCTCTGCATCTGGCCCTATTTATCACTCATGATGCAGACTAACCCTAATGAACATTGTGCAGTTACAGTTTTCTCTTCTCTGTAAATATAATAGTGTACCATTCATTCTTTTGTAGGCCAATAGTTTCCAATATAAAATTGTACTTTTGGTAATCGGAAACTAGAAAGCTTTGATATGTAAAATTTAGAGACTGCTTTATTTGGATGAAATGATGAACGATTCATTAGATTTTACATTTGTCTTTTGGTTGTCAATAGTGTTGTACCCCTGTGATTGTTGGTCACAGACTATCAGTATATTGTGTCATGAGCTATCAAAGTATCATTATATATTCTTGTTTTTTTTTCTTCTCTTGTCGTTGAATAATTAGTTACGTAGATTATGTTTGGTAGAACGCAATAAAACGGAATTGTACCAAAGTATGGGAGTAGAAATAGCATGGAAGATGAATGATTCATTTCCTTTATTTGGTTGCATAAACGAAATGACATGTCATAGGGGATGATTCATTTTATATTTCCTCTTCAATTTATATTTGGCTCATTCATCCAATTGGATTTATAAGATCAGTTTATTATTCTTAGTTTGTCTAATTTGCCAACGTGATTGGCCCGTCTGATCATCTAACATGTTCAATTTGGCTGATTCTCGACACCCAGTTCACTTGTTTGATATTCTGGGCCTGCCTGATTCTCAATCGTCCTACTTGGATCAATTCTTTTGGTTCACTAGATCATTTGACATGTCTTGTCCGCCTAATTTATCTTCTTCACATTAATGGGTTAATGGAGTAGTTCATGGAAGTCACTTATTCTATTAAAAATTCATCCACTCTAGAATTGAATCATGAAGAGAGTAAGACTGTTTCAACTCTATGCCACATCCATTAGACGCTATTAATCCAAACGCTATGCCTCCAGGGTTATAGTGCAGTGGTAAGAAATTTAATTTTACTTTTAGATATTCATGATTTGATCTCTAATTATTATGAATTTATAGAATTTTTCTTCAAACGGAGAGACAAATTATAGATGTTAAAGCTACTAACGAAGTGGTTTCACATTTATTAATCCAAACGCCATGATCCAGTCACAGTCACGGAGAGACTGGACTATTCCAATTCTATTCCTTCCTACCATACATCTCAGTATCAATACATTACAGGTTTAAGCAAAAGAGCTTAATAGCTCCTTACTGGGGTAGAAAAGAAGGAGAGAAAATGGATAGAAGATAGCGGACAAAAAAGTTCTCATTATTTACTTGGATTGAAGCAGTCAGACAGAAAAGAGGCTGGAAAATGGCTCTAAGGTGCTCTTTTGTTAGTTTTGCTCCGTCCAAATTAATGTGAGTGAATTGAAGGATGAAATTCTTTTAGCCACAACACATGAGGCCAACAGACATTAAAGATTCCCTTGTTCTTAGCAATCTGCATCACACTTCGAACATTCTAATATCGACGCCACTTCTATCAAATACACGCTTACGTTCTTCTACTTTAATTTCGAAATAAACGTTGTGCCAATTAAGTTATCACTATGTTTCATCATTTAACGTTATTAATAGTTAATCATAAAATAATAAAACTTTTTCAAACTCTAAAACTACTTTGACGATCATAAAACTGATAAAAAGAGACCATTTAAAAAAAAAAGAAAAGTAGCTGATCGAGCAAATGATTCCCATTTTTCTAACCTTATCCTTAATGGCGTGGGCTGTTCAACCGACGTAATTGCATCAAGTTAACCAGCCCCAATGCATGATATGAATGCAAATGTTTATTCAATTCAGTTCTCCATAACCTAAAAAATAGTTTCAATAACATCCAATTCACAGGGAACAAATCAGAGATCGAGTTTCAAGAAAATAAAACAGCAACAGCAACAACGACGAACAATTTCCATGATGTTTACTTCGTGTCCATATGCTCTCAATGCTTGGCTCCTGACCCTTAACCAAACCCTGGCAGCCTGGCTTCTGATTTAAGACTTTCACGTGCTCTGTTGAATGCCATTCAGCCTCGTCTTCCACAATATCTTCTAGTTTGATTTGACCTTGCCTAATGTTGCTAGCCTTTATCATTACTTCCCCATTTATTGCGTTTGAGCAGCTCCAACCCTTTGAGTCTTCTTCAATACCACTGATTCCATACCATCTCTGGCACTGCTGCCCCTGGCTGATCACTTCTCCCAGGGCCCAACTCTCTCATTTCTTAAATTGCCATGGCGAAGAAACTGCAGAGCAATCCGTCTGGATCCCGAATGCAGTAAAGTCTCTCCCAGCAAATTAAGGAGTAACCATAACTACTTCACTACTTGTCACGTACCACTTCGTATTAATTCCCCGATTCGAAAGTACCAAAGTTGTCAGACTTCTCTTACTGCTTCATCGCCGTGGAATCTACTGCTCCTTCTCGGAGGCAGCTGTTGCTGCCAAACAGTCTTAGTTTACATATGAGGACTGCACGGCACAGCCCCACACAAGTGCATCATTATGGCACACCCAACTCCTCAACCACTCCAAGTTCATCGAAGTTATGAGTCGCCATTGCAGTTGCAGAGATTAATGAAGCGCAGATGGTGCTCGAGCGATAGCTAGCTAGCTATCTGCTGCTACGAACGCTTGTAACCCTCAAACCACCGCTCCTTAGTCCTTATTTATACCCACATTGTCCGGTGCCTTGTTATAGGAGCGTTAATTAGGAGGAGCTAGCTAGCCGAGATGGGAAGCGAGATGTGGACGCTGGGCGTGGGATTGGTGGCCCTCTTGCTGCTTCAGCTCGTCGGCAGCGGCTGCGCGCAGGCGCTGGTCCCTGCGATTTTTACCTTCGGTGACTCCACCGTGGACGTGGGCAACAATGACTACGTCAAAACCGTCTTCAGAGCGGACTACCCTCCCTACGGAAGGGACTTCGCTAACCATCAGGCCACAGGAAGGTTCTGCAACGGAAAACTTGCGACGGATTTCACTTGTAGGTTTTGGGCATGGGCATCGATCGACCCTGATAATTTCTATCTATTTTTCTGGTAATGCTGAATCATCGAGTGTTGCTGTTGCAGCTGATACGCTGGGATTCAACAGCTCCGCGCCTGCTTATCTCAGTCCGCAGGCATCAGGAAGCAACCTGCTCATGGGAGCCAACTTCGCCTCTGCTGGCTCTGGTTATTACGATGACACATCCAATTCCGTTGTGAGTGCAATCTTCTCATTTATTTTTTTTAACCTCTTATAGTTTAAAATATTACATATTTCATCCTCGACTATATGTTTGGCTATCTAACCCTAGTGTAATTATCACAATTAATGCCCTTCAAAATTATTTTTCTAGTGTTACTGACTGAGGGAACGTATTTTTATTCTTATTTTACAAGCTAAAAGTAAACCCAAAAAAAAAATACATGTATAATATTTTAGACTATAAGAGAAAATTGAAATAAAGTAGTTTGTAATTAAACATCCAATATTATAATCGTCTTCAAAAAAAAAAAAAGGCTGATCCATCTATGCGTATGCACCACACGTACTGCAGCATGCGATTCCACTATCTCAGCAGTTGGAGTACTTCCGGGAATACCAGTCGCGGCTTGCCCAGGTGGCCGGCGGCCAGACGTCGTCCATAATCTCGGGATCCCTCTACGTGGTCAGCACCGGAGCCAGCGACTTCATCCAGAACTACTACGTCAACCCTTTTCTCTTCAAGACGCAGTCGCCGGCGCAGTTCTCCGCCTTTCTCGTCGGCATCTACGCAAACTTCATCAGGGTCAGAAACAAATTCCGACGAAACGCGCATTTGCGCAATATCCTAAAAAGTGCCCTGCTGGGTTGATCCGTGACGGTTAGTTGCTCTGTTGGCGTGTAGGATTTGTACGGATTAGGAGCTCGCCGGATCGGCGTGACCAACCTGCCGCCGCTGGGCTGCCTGCCGGTGTCGATCACGCTGTACGGCCATGGCAGCAGCGGGTGCATCGGCAACCTCAACGCCGACTCGCAGGAGTTCAACAGGCAGATCAACGCGTCGACGGAGTCATTGGCGAGGCAGTTCCCTGATCTCCGGATCTCAATCTTCGATATCTATCAGCCGCTCTATGACCTCGTCACCAGACCCTCCGACTTCGGTAACAATTATGTTTTCCTCCCTCATGTTTCTAATATTTTGACTCCATTTTATAACTTCCTCAAAGGTGGCTGCAGTCTAGCTACTACGTACGTAAAGAAAACTAAAAAAAAGAAGAGGACCTTTACGTGAAAATCTCACAAAACCTCCTTCTTCATGCGGTTTCCATATATATGGCAAAACCCTAATTAAGGCGCATGAATGAACTCAGGTCAACATGAAATGTATAGAAAAGATTATTAGAACTATCTAATTATTTATAGTCGCCATGTTTAAGTGATGAGCTAATTAATTAAGGCTTTCAGAATCGTGCTAGCTAGTTTTGCCTTATACATTATACGATATACAGACAGCTAGTGGTTTAACAAAATTGTCATTGATTCAAAATGAAATATGATTTTCAGGATCACAAGGGCATGCAAATGATAATTTCCTAAACCCTAATGGACAGACTATATATAATTTTGGTGCTTAACGTTAATTTGCTTCATTTTGAGTTTTACTCTTCAGAGTTTCATAGTTTACCTTATTGCGCTAGCTAGAGGTCTATCAATCAATAGACAATGCATGATCATAATTTTGACCTAACGATATATACTAAAATTTAGTAAAATTTTCCTATCGATTCATTTTGGCTAGCTACTTGCACATGGAAATGACTATATATATATAAATTGATTGGCTAGGGTTTTTCGAGGCGAGGAGAGGGTGTTGCGGCACCGGAACAGTGGAGACTACCGTATTCTTGTGCAATCCTCACTCGATCGGGACATGTCCAAATGCGACGGGGTATGTATTTTGGGATGCAGTGCATCCAACCGAGTCGGCCAACCAAGTTGTCTCCGACTCCCTCATCGGCCAAGGGATCAACCTCGTTCTCTAGCCCAATTACCATGTGCATCCATCCAAAGAACTTAAGAGCACAATAAATTATAAGTGTGTTAATGATGGGAATAAAGTAGCCAGTAGGTTAATTGTGGGTCACAAGTTGCATAATTGCTTACTGAAATTCCGTTATAGGCGTGTGTATTTATTTTGAATACATAAATAAGATGTAAAACTTAATGTGTAGTTATCAGGGGATAAAATTTACTTGAAGACATCTTACACACATGATAATAGCTTGAAGAGTATTTGAATATATATAGATATTATAGGAATCTTGATAGAATTAATTTTAAAGTGTTTTTTTTTATTACTTTTTCAATAAGTTGAGTACGTACGTGTTTATTCTATTAGATTTGCTTATCTAATTAATATCGATGTATTTATTTAGTTATGCATGCCAAATGTCTTCGCTTAGTTTGTAATATTTGTTTTCATTTAACGTATAGTCATACCGAGTGTGATGATTTTGTGGCATAAGAATTTAAGGTGGTGAGTGAGAGGGGAATTAGGAACTACCATGAGAGGGAGAAGAATCTTGAGCTCAAGCAGCTTCTGTTAAAGATAGACTCGCCACAGACTGAGAATCAGAAACTGCAAGCTCAAGTGTAACGAGGCTGCCAGAATTGGCATTATACTTATGGAACATCGGTTGAAGAGGCATTGGTCTCCCTTCGCCGGAAACAAACAACTAGCGAGAAGGAATATGTAAGATGCTGCACGCTGCAATGGTTGAAAGAAAGTTGAAGAGAGATCGAGACTGCAGAACTCAGGGTGATCAATTCTAGTCTTACATTTTACAAGCCAATGGTTTGCTATTACAGTACGGTTTGTAGGAGTCCATACATGGACTCAAAACTATGCATGTCTTAGCAATTAAATAATATAATAGCAAGCCATGTCGAGCATGCATGCTTGCTCCATGTACACTTCCTCGGACTTCGCCAGGCAAATCTTGGTTTTCAATGGCCACACTTCCTGCTTCTCCACTGATCACCAGGAATTAATGCCAACTATGTCTTTGCACAAATGGCAATCGAGCAATCATCGCGTCTTCTTTATTCAACTTATAGCTATATATTATTTGTAGATGTCTCGAACGATAAGCTCTTTCACTGAGCTGTTCTTGTTACCAATGAAATTCCAGCTGGGTTTTCACCCATCTCTTCAAACACAACCAGATGATTTCCAGTCGGGTTTAGCCAGGAGCGAGGAACATGATACCTGAGATTGCCGATATATCACTTGAAAAAGTTAAAACACTTTTTTCTAAATGCTCGGCCTACTAAATTAAAGTCGCTAATCAAGACATTCCTTACCATTTTTGAGAAGAATCCCCGCAATTAGTTTGGCATTTGTTCTCATTGTATCTTCCGCGGTAATCACAACCACCGCACGAACCATATGCTTTGTAGGCAGGCCAATAGCGACCGATACTTCGTCCATTTATCCATATTTGGCCTTTGCCCATGGCACTCATATCTAAAGCCAATGGGTCATTCCCTGCTGGAGCATTGAAGGAAGTCTGGGAGACCAAAAAGATTGAGTGATCAGATGATGACCATCAAGAGGAGGACAACAATAGGATAATCAATCTTAAAGATACTGAGCATTCAGAGCTGCGACGATGTTTGTGCTAGCTATGCGATACAAACCTTGTGCCATGTCAAGGGCGTTCCTGCACTGGAAGCATCATACCACTCAACTGAAGAACCTCCATTAAGCGTATGAAGGCTTAAATGTTCACCTCGCAAGCCAATCTGCACACAATCATCATCAAGATGACAATTTGTGATACTGCTGCGAAAAAGGAAAAATAAAAAAAAACAGGAAAATGAAAGTCGTGCACATTCATAGACCTGGTAAGTCCATGTCTGAGATCCGAGGTCTCTTTTTCCTTCGTTGAGTCCTTCTAGAGTCACGGGACCGAGAACACCAACATTCCATGTCTCAAAGTGGTTACCCACATTCTGAAAGAAATAGATAATTGATTCTTCAAGATCAATCTGAGTTGGTTTTAATACATACAATTAAGATCATGTTAGTACTCCGAACTAGGACATATGTCATCTTCATCATTAGGATCCATATATCGATTTCTACGCAAACATTAATATCTCTAAACTAATGCATGTGCCTCAACATTAGCTTGTTTTGCTGAGAACTTGTTAGTAGTCTTTGAAGATATATAATCTAAAAATCATCGTATAACCTATTGTTTAATTTTTAATTTTCTCTTTTCGAGTCACTCATCTTATCATTCTCAGCCAAGATACGCATTCACATTTCAATTTGAATACTTTACGGACTCAGGTACTCACTGGTAGACCAACAGCTACACTTAGAATGGATATCTTGTTCCTTCCTGGCCACAGCTTTAAGTTTCCTGTGTATGTCAGCTTTGGACTCTTTAGTCCACCATAAACAGTCCCTGCCAGAAAGTTTAAGGAGTTGTTCAAAACACGCCAAGAACGATAAATTCTTACAGAAGCAACTGCGGTGCTTGAACTAATAAACTTACCAGCTTTTTCTCCATTGACGAAAACATGCATAGCATGACCTGCAGACATCACGGCGAGGAAAGGATTCCGACCATTGCTCAAGAATTGCTCATTTGGGCTTATATCGACGCTGGAAGACGAGAATTTTTTTAAAAAAAAAATTCGACTGAGAAGAAGCTGCAAATACGTTTATGGCACTCTTCTACTCACATGGTAGTGTACCACAGGTAGTCCGATTTGTCCCATGTCTGGCTTAGCTGCTCCACTAGGCCATTTTTCACGAATGATTCATCGTCCAATGAGTTGGTCTGTTCACTGAAGGACTTCCAAGAAAACTTGCCGACCCATGCCATTCTGTACTGAATTGTTGGGGCTACTACCTGGATTATGATGTAGTGCATCGAAATTTTCAAAGACAGCAAAGGCGGTTTGGACCAAGTAGTACAGAGTCTTGAAGACGATAAGAAAACAAATTGTAAAAATTATTTCTCACCCTTGCAGTGTTGAATACATCAGTTTTGCAATCAGGAAGTATACTGACGGACCAAGCTGGAAGGTCATACTTCATTCCATTAAAAGTTACTCTTGCAGCCGATCTCGGGTTATGATTAGAAAGGAATGCTGCACAAGCACCCGATTTTGTTCTGTAAACATGTGCCTGAAAGGAATTATGTATAAATGATTTCAAATATTTGAATAATTCGTTCCTAATCATACAGAAACTCATTAGATATAAACCTGCTCATAATTTCCAAAGTTTGAAATGGTCGGGTCTGCAAATACGAGCGCCGGTTCTGACATTTTGATGGCTTTATGCAGATCTCTCAGATGACCCCATTTTGGTTGCCTCAAGAGACCTGAGTATGTATATATATATAGTGAACAACACTAGATTTGGCGTTTGACATACGTTTGTTACTGATGACTGATTGCATAACATGGCTAGCTACTTTAAGGCTTCAAAGAAATCAATGAATGACACTGGTAGGTCGAAACCAAACTTTGGCTGTAGACGTATCGCAACAAGTTATAACCATGATAAAAATATGGAAGAAAACCTGCATACCATATTCATCGATAGGAGCATCGTAGTCGTAGCTTGTTGATATGAATGGGCCACCAGCTGTTCGATCAAAGTTTGTTCCTCCATGGTACTAGATTCCACAGAAAAAGTTATTTTTTTCCCCTTCTTCTGTAGGCATCACATAATAGAACATTCGACTTCTTACCATATAGTAATTAAAGAAGGATCCACCTTTCTGTATAAACCTTGCAACAGCAAAGGCCAAATCCTCAACTGGCCTGTGAGGAACTGGACCCCCAAAAGCAGTGTACCTGTTAGATAAAATGAATATGATAAAGTAAGTGCAATACATATGGAGAAGATATCGGTAGCAGTTTCGTTCTGAAATGAATGGTGATTCAAACTCGAAGCTAGTTTACATGAATTAATAGTCGAAGGGAACATTACCAGCCAGTCCAAGCTTCAGTCCATATAGAAGGTTTATAAGGCTTGTTTGGAGAGAAATCATCACAGTAGAACCCGTTGCAAGTATTGATCTGTAAAGAAACTTCAATTATGCTATCACATATAATATTTTTCCCCTAAAAGATGTTCTTTGATTTTTACAAATGATATCTGATAATCATTGACCATGTGAAAAATAGAATGCAGAACAGAACAAAGTGATCAGTCGACATAATCCAGCCATTGGAATCTCGAAGTTGGAACGTAAAATGGAAGATGTTGGACAGGGAACTCAAAGCAAAAGGCACTGGTGTTTCACTGAGGATGAAAACAGTTTAAGTTGATGGTATGTACATTCATAACCATTCATTAATTGCAGTGAGACTTTAGGTGAGCGAGAAGGGAGTATTCATTTTTGGACTTACTACTGGATCAGGTGCATCATCTTGCTTACACATGACCCATGGCACACCAGTGTTGAGGCCAACTGCCATTTGAGCTGCCCAAGTTGCATAACTCCTTGCAACGGAGACACCATAGGTGTCCTCCATCGGACCGTATTCATTTTCAATCTGTTCAATTTAGTATGAACAAAGAATTTCTTGGATGAAACTGCATTGTCAACCTCGATATCAGATTCATTAGAGGAAGGAAAAGAATGAGTAAACGTTACCTGTGACAGGATTATTGGGCCACCTTGAGACCCGAATAGTCCTTCAGACTTCATTATGGAGACAACCTTCGCTGTGAATCTCTCCATTGCAGCCTTTTATATCAACGAATGAATGATTTGATCGAAACAAGAAGTTGTGAGAAAGAAAACAATAGTGTAAAAACTTACCTTGAAAGGCCCATTGTTAGTCCGGAAACTGATACCAGGAACATACTTTAGCCAGATAGGAAATCCCCTGTTCCATAATCGAAGATGAACAAGCAAATAAAATCAAAAGCAAAGTTGAAAATTCGATTTCACTTGTTTCTTTTTGATATTCAATCAGAAGCTTACCCAAAGTTCCATTCTGCACAAACATAAGGACCGATTCGGAGATGAACGTAGAGACCAGCCTGCTTCACCAGCTTGACGAAGCGAACCAGATCATAATTCCCTTCAAAATAATACTGCAAAAACCGAGAAAAATCACAAACAAAATTATCTTAAAGATTACCAAAAGTTACCAGAGAGAGATGTTGGGATGGAATAACCCGCATACCTGGCCGGGGGAAGGTTCATGGCCGTTCCAGAACACGTAGGTCTGGATGACATCCAAGCCGCCATCTTTAGCCTTCTGGATTAGATCCGGCCACATCTGGAGACAAGCGGCGAATAAAAATGGGTCTTTTGCACAGCAATATAAATCGAAGTACCAGAAAGGAGCCACATTTGGCGCGAGAGCAGACTCCTCACCTCCGGAGTGCTCCGGGGATAGTGTATGGAACCAGAGACGAGGATCCTCCGCCGGCCATCGATGATGAGGGCCTTGCGGTCGTAGGAAACGGAGGCGTCGACC
>JBAMHZ010000038.1:272195-283312 GCA_037177395.1 Alpinia galanga
CCCCCCCCCCCCCCCCCCCCACCCCCCCCCCCCCCCCCCCCCCCCCCCCCCCCCCTCCCCCGTCAATAGTTCTGCTATCTTGGAGTTAACTCGGGAGACTTTCGAGGCATCTTAACTCACCTGTCAAATCCCTCCAGTGATTGAGGCCGTCAAACATATCTTGAAGGTTCAGGTTGAGCTTCCACTCTTAGACGCCTTGATTCGACTCCCAGTTGAGGAGACTCAATCTTGATTTCTAAGTCATATTGTTGTTCCCTGATCACTTGGCGAATTTTGTCTACCAATTTGTGACATCTTGAGTAGAGTGCCCGAACGACTAATGGAAAGCACAGAACCTCTTTGGTCCTCCCTAAGGTAGCTTTGGTGTAGCAGAAGGTTTTGGGACTTCTCGCACGGTTAGAACTAATCTTTCTCTGATTTGGCTCGGTGGATATCTGGTGATCCGTGGTTCCCAAGTTTGATCAGGAAAAGGGGCTCTCCTGCTCGGTTGAGGGGGTTTTGATCTGGCAGCATTCTCCTCTATAGCTCTCTCCAACTCTTCCAAGTGAATATACTTCTCAGCTCGGCCAAGTAGGGCCTCAAAGTTAGCAGGCAGTCTCTTCATCAAAGACTTAGAGACATATCCTCTTGTCAACCCTTGGGAGCGAGCATTGACTAGGGTCTCTGCTGAGGCGATGGACACGTCCATGGTGGCTCGGTTGAACCGGTGAATGTAATCCCTCAGCGATTCATGACTTTTCTATTTTACAGAGAGGAGGTTAAGAGCATTTTTATAATACCTTTTGTTATTGTCAAAGTGCTGCAGAAAAATGACCCTCAAATCAATAAAGGAATGGATGGAGCCAGTGGGCAGTCTGTCAAACCACTTATCGGCAGGCCCTATCAGGGTGTTAGAGAAAACTTTACACTTTACCCCATCTATATACTGATATAGTAATGTCGCCTTTTTGAACTTTCTGAGGTACTCTTCCGGATCGGAAGAGCCGATATATTCCCCTACTTGCACGGACTTGAAATGCTTGGGTAACTTCTCGGCTATGATGTCCCCAGAGAAAGGCGTGCCGGCACTACGCACTGGGGCCTTTCCTTTCACATGGTCCCTCTCTGGCAATTTCGGAGGCATAGTCTCATAAGTTTACTCTTTCAGGGGTACGACCAAAGAAGACTCGATAGGGGTCTAAGGAGTCTGCACCGAAGTTGGGGGAACAGAAACCAATATATGAGATATTTAAATAGGAACTGGGGGAAGTAGTTGGTGGTGTGGGAGCTGGCACCATAAGGACTATGACAGGAGAAGTTGGCATCGGGATTAATGCGGGGTTATGTGAAAAATGTCTCCTTAGTAAGTATTCCATGATAGTTGTAACGAGCGCAACGATGGTCTCCCTGGTCATGGGTGCCCCTTTTATAGAGCCCTAGTTATCTGAGTCCTTTCTGTGATCCCTCATTATTGTCTCAGTTTACAATGAGTTTTCCACAGGCGGCGCTAGTTATATTACTGCTTGAGATGGAGGGGCGAGAGTTGAGTCAGATGATGAAAGTGACTCGATCGGAATCAGATGACATGGAAAAAGGGATGGTAATCCAGCAGAGAAACAGTGTCGACGCCATCAAGATCAGGCTGGAAGGAGATCATTGATGGACCTGGGCAAAAGCCACTGAGATCGCCGGTAAAGGACGTTTGGGAAGAAAATTAACAAAGAGTGACGGGAGAACGCTGAGGGCACCTCGGTGTTACCACTCTGACGCTCAAGTCAGTAAGTGGAGAAAAGAGACGGGGTGGAGAAAACAAATGTAGATGGAGAAAAATGAAGGAGAAAAAGAGAGACCTCCCCTTTAGCTCCCTATTGATCATCTTTATATACAACAACTGCAATAAAAATCCCAATGCCACTAGGTAATCATGATAAAAAGGGGATGATGGCTATATCCTCATTAATACCCCCCATGTGGTTGAGGGGAGATATGTCTCCATAAATGCATAATAATCAGCTGACAAGAGACACATCTTCATTAATAACGAGGGCATGGCCAGCCCCACATTATTGTCGGCAAACATACGGAAGTGTATATAGGCAAAAAACCTTCCTCTCTGAGATACACATTTAAACGAGGTTGGTGAAGTATCATTGTTCCTCCAAATTTGTCGAGACATGAAACACATCATAATGTATGCGCTGAGTTATAGAAATGGACATGCCTGCCGAGATGAGAAAATAAGCATATCTACCAAGACATGAATGACAGCATATACGCCGAGGTATGGAAATGGGCATGTTGAGACATATAAATAGAGCATAGCTATCAGGATAAGAATGTTAGCTGAGACATGAATGACAATATATATGCCGAGGTATGAAGATGAACATGTCTGCTGAAATAAGAAGATAAACATGTTGGCCGAGACATAATGACAACATATATGCCGAGGTATAGAGATGAGCATGCTTGCCAAGATATATAAATATGTCTGTGCCTTTTTTGACCGAGCTCATCCTTAGATTCCATCTCAACCTGACCATCGACTTGACTTTGTCACCCGACAGAGGTAATCCTTCCACATCAAGTAGCATTGCAAATTGCAATGATAGTATTTTAGGATAAAAAAATATATGATAAAATATATTTTTAAAATAGTTTTTTCAATATGAGATACTTTTTATTGATAAAAAAATAATAATAAAAGACACTATTTTTATTTTTATTTTTAGACTTTGAAAACTTTCTTTCTATCTAATTCATTTGATTATCAAATTTTTTCAAAGCTATTAAATTTTATAATAAACACTGTTAAATTATATTATAAATATCAATAAATTATATATTAGATACTTTTAAATTGTATATTAGTCGCTATTAAATTTAGGATCATAAACTAACTAAATCGAGTCATTTTTTTATTTTATTCAAATTTATTTGATTGTTTAATTTTTTTAAATATTTTTAAGCATATTTAGTTGGTTAACAAGTTTGATTTTGAGAGTTTATTTATTTATTTACTTTTCTGATAAAAATTTTATAGATGAATATAATTCACAAACTGTATTTGTTAATAGAATGAATATAAATAATCTCTTGTCAAATTTGCTCATGAATATTTTATTCATTTGAGATTCTAATCAAATTGAAAAAAAACTAAGTTCTTAACAAAGACTCAAGTTAAATTATAGACTTATTACTGTATGTTTCATTTGCTAAGTGTGAAGGAATGAAAGCTAGAATATAATTATTGTATAGTTGACAAAACATTACGAATGCATGACTTTTTGTTGTTAGCAGTTGACATCTATTAAACAGCATTATGAAAAAGTTGATTTTTTTTTTTAGTTAAACAAAAAATTTTGGCGACTTGTGGGATTTTGCTAGGTAGACGCATGCATTGTGTTACATTTTGTCAATGCAGGAATCCAAATAAAATCATCCTCAAAGAATTGGTGATGAGGCAAGCGCATTTATGTTCCGACGGGCAAAATGAACAATTCAAATAAATTCGCAAGAATATTAAATTTGACGTGGGAATGCGTCCACGTCTCTCTCTCAATTAGAGCCGTCAAACGAATTAATCTATAGCAAAATGAATTAATACATCATAAACTCAATATTTATTAAGTAGAAATAAATTAGTCCACCATTTCGGTGGATTGAAAAATTTCCAACCCAATTTAATCCAACTCAAGGCAGGTTGCGGATTAAGGGAGCCGACCCACAGGCCATAATTTTACTATTTATCAAATTTTTTTATTTTAATCAAATTTGATTTATAACCATTTGATCCTTTATAGTGCATACGAAAGTTATCCTAATATTTTTTCTACTCTTATAGTAACATAGGGTGTGTTATATGTTTGATATTTTATTTTTTTTCTTTTCTTCAAATCTCTAATTAGTTGTTTTCTAATAATAAAATTTCTCTCAGTTCTTTTCTTTATCAATCTCATTTCACTTTCTGCAGATGAATTCGAGAAATATAAAAAGCATTTAGAGATGTCATTTTCTCGTTCATTCATTTTTATTGACCATTATAGTCAAACATTGTATGCTATTTTTCAAGTACAGAATAATTCTATTTTAGACTTGACAGGTTGCATCATTACGTCTCAATTGAAAAATATAATTTTTAATTTTTTCAACCCGTGGACTAACCCGCAGCGGGCTTGAGTTGGCCCATCTTAACCCCAATCGGATTGATCTTTTTAGACCCATGGTAAATTTGAATTGATAAATTTTAATCCAATCTATTTAAATTATTTAACAGTACGAGTCAATACGACAGGTTTAATCCAAACTGACTCTAATCTCAATCCTACGCCATGTAGTGGAGCTGCTCTCCTTTCCCTCTTCGCCCTCGTTGCGGGACGCCACACCGCCATGAGCAGTGGAACTCTCTCCAATGTCGCGATCATCGGCGGCGGGAGTAATTTACCCTAACTTTCGTCCTAATTTCTCATTCCCGTTTCTTGATTTTACCGATGGCGATGGCAATTTCCAGTCTCCGGGGCGGTCTGCGCGTCCATCTTGGCCGCCTCGGGTGTCTCCGTCACCGTCTTCGAGGCCGGCCGAGGAGCCGGAGGGAGGATGTCTCAGAGGCGGTCTGGTCCTTTTTTTTTCCTCCCGATTTAACGTTGCGGTAGTTCGCTATTGCTGTGGGTGGGAGGAACACTGAACCGATTTACGGTGTGGTTATTTGTAGAGAGATGACAGAGGATGGAAGGGACCTTTTCTTCGACCATGGGGCTCCATATTTCTTGGCCACCGATAAGGAGGTGGTGGGCCTTGTTAACTCCTGGCAAGCGCGAGGTCTTGTGGCGGAGTGGCGGGCTCCGTTTGGGTGCTTTGATCGGAGAGTGGAAAAGTTCGTTGATCTGGAGAAGGTTTGTCCAACTACTTATTTTGTTCTTTCGTTAGCTGCTTGATTTTGGTAATACATTGACCTTGTTAGTTAAATTTTTCCTCCACGAATAAACGACCGCTACACCTAGTTGTTTGTAAATAATGTGGAATTCGAGCTTTCATATTTCTAGACAACTTCCTGAGAAAAAAGGGGAAAAACAAAAGAAACTATCCAAATTCTATAATGTTGGAAGCAGAACAAAATGACTATCCATGTTGCCCTTTATTGCTTATATTTTAACACCTCAAACACTACAGATTTTCCAATACTCATAACGATGAAGGGAATGAAGGTAAAGAAGCCAAAAACATGATCCTAGAGGATCAACTGGCCAGGTTCAACCATCTCAAAAGGATCAATGACCCAAACCACTTTGCCTGTGGATATGTGACTGAAGAAATATGTTACAACTTTGAAATATAATAATCATTAACTATTTTGGCTTCTTTATCTAAATGTTTGTTGTGGTGCAGTCTTGCTAAGGGTTCATTAGAGGGATCAGATCAATGTAGTTGATCCCAAATAGTTGGGGACTAACATGGCTTCATGATAATGATAATCTATTTTTTCTGTTACTCATTATATATGTATTTCTTATTTATATGCTTAATAGACAACCTAGATGCCATTTGATAAAGAACCTTTACTCCATATAAATATAGACAAGTAGGATTAAAATGCATGCTTAGTCAACAAACATAAGCATAACCTTATTTCTCACCTATTAAGGTCCATATCATTATGTGTACTGCTAAAATATCAATCATAGATCCTCATTGGTCTCATTTTTCACCAAACGAGTGGTGAAAAATACAGTGGGAATGATGGTGAAAAGTATACTGCCAAAATATCAATCATATGAATCGATCTCGTAAATCAAAGAACACATGACAATGTGAAAGCACAGTGCTTTTGCAGAAGTATATGATAAAAATGCATGAGTGGGAATGATGGTGATATCCGACTTTAACAGTGGTTCACAAGTTTGTTAAAAGTCAGGAAATCCTCAACATAAGAATTCATGCCCTTTGGTGATCCAAGTCAATATCTCTCATGTTGCTTCATTTTCGTGACGTGATATATTTTTTGCGGAAGATTTATGCGATCAATTGATGATAGCAAATCATGCAAATGTAAGATGTACATACTCAAATATAGAGAATGTTTGAGCATTAGGAGTTGATATAAGACTAAAGCAACTTAAACAACTTGAGCTGAAATGATCAAGATGATGCTCACAAGGGATAAGGAAAGAAGGGAAGTCGATCAATCAATTGACACATCTGACATAATCATTTTGTGACTATAAGCAGATGCAATGTAGTTCCTTATCGTATAACTCTATATGGTTGTGTAAACGGATGCAAATGCTTTTCAAAACAATGCCTAGTTATATTAAGACATTTGATATTAGAAAACATAGTTTCATCCGAGAGACAGAGAGCAAACTTTTAAAAATCCATGTTCATCCTAAATAAACAAATCAAGCTTGAATGGATCTTGATGCATGACAAATTCAATAGATCAAATCAAATTAACATAACTCAATGAACTGAAGCTCAAACATAATCATCATTACAACCCACATAATTCAGTAAAAATCCATGAGTTTATATGATTATGCTCATGAATATCAACCATTGGGGGTTTCCTTGCCGTTGAAATCAAGGAAATAGGCATCATGTTTTAGGTTGGGTGATTTGACCCACTCAATTTTTTGTTCTTTGAAAATTGGTATTTAGATTATGTTGCTTTTTAAGTAAAAAAGTTAGTAAAAATTTTAAATAATCTATAAGTTTTTTTATGCTTATAAAATTTGACTTTAGCTTATTAACCTAACACTCTTAGCTGGTTACAACACTACATCAGAGGACGTTTCCCACAGACACCATTGAGGAAGAAACTGGCAACACCTTTGAAATATCATATTAGTCATCACCATAATCAGTTTCTGGTTATTTTGACATATAGTAGCTGGCCTAGGTTCCTTTTGACCAAGCACCTTTAACTCAAAATACTCATGATTGACTTGTAAAATATATGTTCAATCACGGGATGCTGGCATGTTCCTCTATTTCTCACCTACAAGATCACAATCGGACTACCAACATATTTAGCCTTTGATTCCCATCAGCAAAAGATCTAATATGCTAGAGTTAGGTACTACTGCGCTTGTTCATTGTTCCTGGAAACTGGAGATTGTTTACCCCTGAAACAAAAGAGCAATTTATGGTGTTTGGCTTTCCTTCTTGTAGTGGGAAGATATGCTCGGGCATACTATTTGCTGATATACAAAGTGTTCCAAAGTTTATTTGGATTATTGATAGCAGAGAAACTGTATACAGTCAAGCTAACTAACTGCATTTACTAATTTTCCAGTGCAAACAAAAAGTCTAGATGCATGATAAGATATGTTTCTTTACTATTTCAGGAAGGAATGACCAAGTATGTTGGAGTTCCTGGCATGAATTCAATATGTAAAGCACTTTGCTCTGAGCAAGGTTAGTCCTGCAGCTTCATGACTGTTCTTTTGGATTCTTGGTTTGGGCTTCAAGTCATTTGTTAGTATTATTGACTTTCATTACAGGAATAGAAGTCAAATATGGAGTAACCATTGGCAAAGTGAGTTGGCTGTGTGAGAGAGATTTGTGGTCATTGATTGGCCTGGATGGACAAGATTTAGGACAATTTGACGGAGTGGTGGCCTCAGATAAAAATGTAATATCATCAAGATTTACTGGGGTAACTGGAAAACCACCACCTCTTGGTAAGTTATTATGAAATTCCTTGGTTCATTCATGTACAATTATATTTCGGTTTGTAATAAATGGACATCTTAATTGTTTCACGTGAATCATTGTATTGCTAAATTTGTAGCTTTCCATTGTAAATCATATTTGTTTTATATGTGTTTATTGTAATAAAAGTGCAGTTAACTATAGTTTGTGTCTTTTTTTAATATAGTTTGCCATACATTTGTGATCTGGTTATAAAAGTAAAACTAATCCCACTTGCAGTGATTTATGATCAGAAATTTGAATCCTTTGTTGTAGCTTTCTTAAAAGTTCTCAGAAACCTAGTAAGTTGTCTGATCCGGTTAGCATACAACATTGTCTGATTATCTAATTAGCACACGTTTGTTGCTCAACATGTTAAAACCCACATCTAAATGCAAGTTAATCACGTTGCATTAATTTGTCCTTCTCATGTATTTCCTTTGTTACAGTTTGAGCCAATATATGTATATAGATATATGGTTATGTAAAAAACTGGTTATCTATATATTTTTCCAACTCATGATTATTTCAGATATAGCCTCATCTCCAGATTTGTCCATTCTTTCACAAGATATTCCTGTCCGTCCGTGTTTCGCTCTAATGCTAGCGTTTTCCGAACCTTTGTCTTTGGTAAGAGATCTGTTTCATTCGAAACTAATTCTTTTTCCTTAAAAATCAACATGTTGGTTGTTTAGGGCAATTTACTTATTATGCAGATAATTATGTTACCTTTTTAAAAAATTCTTCGTATAAATATTTTAAAATAATTTGAAATATTTCCATAATGGTTATATGAGGGGGAACTTTAGAACCTGATTTGGTAGCCAATTTGAAATTTGACATATTTTTTGTTTAGATTAGATTGCTTATTAGGCACGTCGATTATTGGGTTACTGTTGCCTTTTTCTCCCACTTAATTAGAATCATCATCAAATAATCTAAAATATTTCCATAATGTGTACATGAGGGTCTGTTCCTCCCATAAAATAGTACATCTTTCATCTATTAAAACGTTTATACGTGTTAGTCTAGTTGCAGTCCTTGTTAAATCATGTTATCTATATTTTGTGTCATAAATATATTATTTTAAATATTGACAATATCTAAGATTAAAATCTAGCCATATCTGGAAATATTGAAATCCAGTTGGTAATGATTGTTAATGCAATAAAAACATATAAAAGATACTTCACTGTAGTCTGTGATTTGTAAATCCTATTGAAATATAGTTTTATTTAAATTATAACTTACACTGCATGCATGACATCACCTATGGCAAAAATCAGTTTAAAAGTCAGTGTTTATAGCTGTTGGTTAATGCCCACCTAGGGGCATTCAAAATGTAATAATGGGTCATGGGATAATGGGTGATTCATTATCCCATAGTCTTGAAACCTACCTCTCATATAAATACTTCTTGTGAGAAGTATATAAAAGAGTGAGAAAAGAAAAATATACATTTTAGAGAGTGCAGAGAGAACTCTCATCTTGTTGAGAAGAACAAAAGGGTTATCGTCTCACAATCATTGGTTGAGGGCTGAAACATTGCGACACTGTGGTAATAGTTCGATATCCGTGACTATTATCTTGACTTTGAGTTGTTTGTGATCAGAGTTAGCAATTCTCGGGGCTTTCTGCATCATCGATTGAGGTATACTACGAACTCAATCCTTTTATGGTTCTAAAAAAAATTACTTTCGCTGTGAGACATAGTCAATTTATCTAACATTGGTATCAAAGCCAGGTTAGAAATATAATTTCATAATTTAGGGTTCGAATCACACATGAGTTTCATGAATCCTTGCGTGATCTCCATCTATATCGTCGCAAAACGTTTAGTGATGTTTTTTTTTTCTCGTGAAGAACAAGAAGAACAACGAAAAAAATTTAGTAACTGTCGCTGTTCATGGGAGAACTGTCGTGTTCCGAAAAACGCAATGCTGAGTAATACCGGCATCGACCCGAGTCAAGTTGACTGCTACTAGGTGGTTCTACTTCGTAAGCGCACCCGGGACTTGCTAACCTATTCGGACTTGGGATGTCGAAGTGTGCCAAGTGGGTAATCAACATGTCAAGTCGGAAATCCACTCGGACTCGGCAAGTCGGGCCTTAAATTGGAATTATTTTCTAATTTTTGAGGGCATTATAATATAAATGTGACTAATTGTGTATTGCATCTTAGTCCAAATGGTAAGATGCAATCTCAGATTGTAGTGTATGGTGTTCGTTGACTCATACGCTTGTTTCGGAGTTTGTACTCGAGTCATTTGGGGTTTAATGATTTGTAGGGTATACAAGATTAAGATATTAAGCATTAATTGTCACTAACGTCTCTCTATTATGTGTGACAGAGACATGATTGCTACAAAAACTGTTATAATAGATCTCGTGAAGGAAGACAAGCTGAATAGTGACAATAACAAAATTTGGCACCAGAAGGTTTAGTTTATCTTCGAGGAACAAGAACTCAGGAAGGTTCTTAAGCATGAGATGATGGGACCCCGAGGAGGGTACCATGACACAGGTAAAACTGGACATGAAATATATCGTGCTTGGAAAAAGAAAGATGACTAAACTAGGGTAATCCTTCTTAGCAGTATGCACTATAAGTTGATCCCGGCATATGAGCAATATCTTACTACTATGTTGGTCTTTCTTTCTCTAAAAGAGCATTTTGGTGTCTTGTCAGCTCATAAGTTAAGGATGCTGACCTATAAATTTATCACATACAAGAAGAGGCACGATCATGCCATGAAACAACATTTAATGCATATATTAAGTATGATTGCCTCTCTGAAGAATATGGGAGAGCCTATATCTAATGAGCTTTAAGTACTGGGAGTGATCCGGTCTTTGTTTGACTCTTGGGATACAATTAAGGCATGTCTCACACACGCTGAGAGTATCCATACTTTTATAGATGTGAGTAAGCATTGTGAGCTCAAGGAGGAGTGCCAATAGGTGATCAAGTGTGTTTCAGATCATGCTTACTTTAATGAGTCGAGTAAGGTCTCTTGGGGTACAAAGAGCAAGTAGCGCAACCATAAGAAGAAGACCAAAGGTCATGGCAAGAAGAAGCTGTTTGTGAAGACCGACGAGAAAGGATAGAAATACAAAAAGGAGCTCGAAAAGAGCAATGTCCGATGCTACATATGTGATAAACTTGGGCATTTCACACTCAAGTGTAGCGAATGAAAGGTACATTCTTCTTCTTTACATGATTTGAGTTATGTATCATTTAATGTGATGTTTACTAACTCTTCTCCTTTGTGGATTGTAAACTCATGAGCCACAGATCATGTAGCTCGTGACAGGAGTGAATACATGGAATTCCATCATTTGAGTCATATGCGAGAAGGTTATATATGAGGAACGAGGCATATGTGGAGGTGAGAGGGATTGATATTTGCAAGCTATTGCTGCAAAGTAACCAAGTTCTATATCTCCAT
>JBAMHZ010000038.1:305532-316690 GCA_037177395.1 Alpinia galanga
ATAATAATATGACTTAACTTTGAATGTTTGCCATTATCAAAACCAAGGTTCGATTTATCTGGTGCACTGCACCAACACTTTCTTTCAACCTTTCTCTTTTTATCTACCTGACACCCTCCCTCTTCTCATTAGATCATCATTGCTGCCAACAACAGTAGCCTTAAAACCAAGAGGAACGTAATCCAATCCATAGTGTCAAGTTACTCAAGATGGAGAACCTCTTAATATTCAAGTCTACTTAAGAAGCCTCTATCAATGGACTGACTTGACTTAATCCTACATGCATTGGGAAATAAAATCAGACAGCGTTTTGTCATTTTCTTTCATATTCCCTCCTTCAATCCCTTTTTCAAGTAGACAGAGAAAAGGAACCTCCTCTTCTCCCTTGCTTTCCAGTCTCCCTTCCACGCCATGTTTCCTTTCTTCCCCATCTTCCTCCACTCAAGTTGGCACGTCCTGAAGGGGTGGAGTTTCTACCCTCAATACCTTGCTCTTTACCTCCTTTGACAGTGCTCTCTCATCCTCTCTTGTCCTCCTCTCATCAACTTCCTCTTGTCTTCTCACTATTCTTCCTGTTGTCTTTCCACCTCATTCCCTCCCTCTTTTTACCAATGATAACAACACTTATGTCAGCTCCTCTCCCTCTCCTTTCTTTCTCTTTCTCTAATCTCTACCATAGTAGAATCATTGGCGGCAGCCACAAAGACAGAACATTTGAAGAGAAGGGGAAAAAGAAGTTAAAAGAGAGAAAGAAACAGGGAACAAAAGAGAAGAAAATAAAATCTAAGTTAATTCATTGCAAAAATAAAATTTCTTATTAATATTGCTTAAACGTATTTTTATAATTTTCATTATTAATATTAATTTGAAATTTTATTCCATTCTATTATTAAATCCGTACACTATTATTAAAAAACCTTCATTTTATTGAAAACCAATGATTTTAAAGACTGATTCTTTACATTAATATGAAACTGTTACTAATTATAAAATTTATACAGATGAAAAAGTATATTACAATTTATAATTAAAATAAATTGAAAAATACAATATATTATCCTACCTGTGAAATATAAAAATTGGAAAAATATATTGAACAATATAATCCGAATAACCAAAATATATATATAATAAAGTAAAATTTTGACAATTTTTAAAATGAACGTTTCATTAGAATAAATATGAAAAAAAATTTGAAGATCTTCATATATAAAAGAAAAAAAATAGTTTTTTTTTATCAATATGGTAATTTATTTTTTAAAAGGCAAACAATATAAGTAATCCAATACAAGTTATGATAAACATCAAAAGTCGATGCTAATTTTTATTTATAAATATAAATCTAAATACGTTTCAATACTATTGGGTTTTAAATCAATTTTTCAGAACTATAAACTATTTTATAAGAATAATATATGAGATAATTTTTCGTTAAAAGTTTAAAATAAATATGATATAGTTCTATATAATAAAAAAACTATAAATTACAAATTTAAGAGAAAAATAAACTATTAGTTAAAACTTCAAAAAGATGAAATTTAATTTCATACCAAAGATTAAAATTAATATGTTAGAATCTAAATATTTGCATAAACTAAATTCTATAATGTATTATATACTTCTTTTAAATATATAAAAATATAAATAAGATTTAATTATTCTTCTATTATTATCAGCTGTTATAATTAATGTTGTATTAAAATGTTATATTTTTTTATAGTTACACCAGAACTGTATAGTGGGCAGTGTCCCCAACTAAGACAAAGTAGAATTTTTATCCAGCGTTTTCTCTCTACTACTTAATGTATATAATGTAGATAACCTCACACAAATCATGAAAAGAGCAGAGATCATAGATGGAATACACACGAGGACTGCATACCTTAAGTAGTAAGCATAGACGTCTCATGCTGTTGTCTCGAGCAGTGACATATTCAATAAAAGCTTCACCAGCAACAGCTTCAATACGCCTGATTCCAGATGCAATCCCTTGTTCTGAGATTATTTTGAAGCCACGAATCTCTGAAGTATTAGAAACGTGTGTCCCACCACAGAGCTCCATTGATACACCTGGAACCTCAACTACTCTGACCTGCAAAAAAAGACAACAATCAAGGAATTTTGTCAGACATGTAGATAAAAAAAACTAAAAGCAGGATAGTGCTATACAAAGAACAGATGCAGAACACAGTCAATCATATAAAGCCAATGGTTTTGACCTCCATAATGCAAGGGAAACAAGAAAAAGTGAAGGTCAGTAAAGTAACAAAACATTAGTACAATAACGGTAATGTCTCTATACAGAATTATCTGCCTCCACATAGCATGCTAAACCAAGATCTAATAACAGTGAAAACATTGAAAAGCTCCAACAGTGGCACAACATTTTATTATGACAATTTCTTCAAATGGAACACATAAATATTCTAGAGAGAACCTCTTGAATTAGACACATAGAAGGCAATTTATGTGCAGCATTTTCATCAAGTAAATTTTGCTTTGGGTATTTATAAACAGCATGGAGAATCTATTATTTTTTGCACAACATAATACTGAAACTTCTCAAGAATCATACCAGCTCTCCATACTTTTCCCCAAACATGGCAATTGCACCTGCTTCCTTTGCATCTGACAAAGGCATTACTTTTGTTTGAAGAAGTGTTGAATCACTGATCCATTGATTTATTAGTTCTTCAATTTTCAACAACTCCTCTTCAGACAATGGCCGATGGAAGTTGAAGTCAAATCTAAGTCGATCAAAGGCTACCAACGAACCAGCTTGTGATGTTTCCTGACCAATAACAGTTTTGAGTGCAGCTTGTAGTAAATGTGTTGCAGTATGATGGACCTGGACAAATTAGGAAATGAAATCATAACTTGCACCTTTTTTTCTTTTTACAAAATAACAGAACATTCAATAGAGATATTCGCATGTAATTTTATAAATTAATAATTGATCGACATAGTGTTGCTAGGATCTTCCTGTCTCCCTCTTAAATGGCATCTTCTTTCTGCAATGCTTTGCAGAAGCACGTTCTTCTTGAGCACTGAAAATTCAATTTGTTGTGCCAATGGAATAGGTTTTGTATCCTTGTAGGAACACAGCCACCTTAGGTTTAGAATATTAGTTCGGCCAATAGATCAAGTAGTTTCGAACCAAAAATTATTTGATCCATGGTTTTAAATAGCTAGATGCGCCAGTCTGCATGGGCAAAACATCTCATTCTCTCCACTTACCAGCACTCAAGAAGTCCTGAAACAGCCAATACATGAGTGGACAAGTGGAACTTCACATTGAGTGTCTTACTCAGAAGCACTATAGCGAGAAGATCTGAGCGCATCAAGAGCATCTTAACAGTTTTGATCATGCTGCGAGTCCTTGAATCACATTGTGATTATCCTCCTCCAAATCGTGTCACAAGCACCCTCCTCAGTGTTCAAAATTGTAGTTTAGCCTTCGTCCTCCTCCAACACCAGCTTGCGAGAGAGATGGAGAGGTGTGCATATGTTGCAACTCATGTTTCTCTAGCACTGATGACATTTCCTCTAGGCATGCTTCCTCAATGCCTCCTCTTCTTCTTCTTTCCCCTTCTTCTCCTTATTGGAGCAACTAATACCTTTTGTCAAAACCACACAAAACAATTTCATTGCAACCAAGAACCAAAACTTTGGCTCAAAATGAAACCTTAAACCTTGATTTGACCTTAATCAAACAACAAACTATAATAGACTAAGAATAAGAATATGAAGGAGTGATGGATCAAAAATAAAGCAAGAAACAATGTCGTAATTGTTTAGCTAAGAAGATAGTAGTGACGATTCAAAAATAAGGAGGGCAAAGATATTGCCATATAATTAACAATGTAAAAGCAATTGGATATCCAAATAAAAATTTTAAATACAATAATTCTAATGAATATTAACATAATATAATAATACAAAATTAAAAAATGTTTTATTTTTGAAAAATCTAATAAAAAATGTATACAAATATGGAAATACTGAATGTGCATGGTAATATATCAATTGCCTAACCAGATTAGGAATTCACTTGCAATATAAAATTACATTTACAGTTGAAGCCAAATAATTAGATAAACATGACCTGGTAATGACGACTTGCAATATAATGATACATGAAATTCTTAACTCGTGTAGACATTAAACCATATTGATAAGTTGAGGTGATTTCTCTAGCCCAGAAAGTACAAAATTACATACAGGAATAACTACTCAACCTTTTCCTAATTATATCCATCTTGCCTTGAGAAAAATCAAGAACGAGATGATAATTTGTCCAGGCAAAGGGGCCCAAGATGTTAACTTCTCTTTTGACTAGTTCTATATATAAAAAAGATATTCTATTAGTTCAACCGGTTGCATTATGTCAATAAGAATCGACTGGATGGTCGGTGGGCCTTGTGCAAAGATGCTAATCAGGAGAGAGAACGAAAAAGATGAGACTAGCTAGCATTTCAGATGTTGCTCTAGAGTGACCATAGATATGTGAGAGACCATAATCAGAGGACTTAATTATGACAGGAGTTTAACCTTGGAAGGATAAGTGTAGAGAGGCAGTCCTTAAAACAATGGATCAGCATCTTGCTTTTGTGGAACGGACTCCATTATTTGTGTCATTCACTTGGAAAACAAAAACACATCACTAAATTAGATATACATTTATGGTCAGAGTAGGCCGTAGCATGCAACAATCAGTCAGGCTACAAAGTGCCTGTAATTGTGCAGTTGAATGAGCAATCATGTAAACTACTCGCTTGGGGTGCAGAGGAAAACTACGGCCTACTGCTCATGATCATACTATGTGGACAGTTTGCTGTTGTCCTTGATGTTTCATCTGCAGTGTTAAGCGTATATCATAGTAGATGCTTAAGTCCTTCCAAAAGGCTAATAGAAAGGTTGACATGTTCTCATATCAACCTAGCTCCTGATGTTGTGCATATGTACTGGGGACAGGTTCTCAGTCCCTGTGAGCTTTTCTGGGTACACACAACGAATAGAAGCTAAGTGGGAACATAAAGAGGTTACATTAACACTAAAAGATGTGACATGATTATACTAGAGGAATTGTATACATGACATATATGAGATACATAGAGATGTGATAGGGTGATACACATATGAGCATGTATTACCTATTCCAACCACTGTTCCTAAAATGCTGAACCTCCTTGCATGCTTGCTTCTGATGCATGCAAAATCCTCATCCTTATTATATGAGAATGATAGAATTTCTGAGTGGTATTTCTACAACACATCCTTTGATGAAATACTATTTACTCCATGACAAAGTGTGACCCACTGAAGCATAACATAAATTACTAAACAGACAGTCATAACTCATAATAACTATCAATCAAATAAAAACTAAATCTACCACTGAAAAACTATGAGAACAAAAAATCTTGCCTTAGCCCTCTGCCTTAATCTTGGATCAACTGCAGCACAAACTTCTGAGCCAACTTCTATTTTTCCTTCTGTAATTATACCTTTATGAACAAAGATGTTTCCAAGTGATTTCTGAACATCTTTGATCGCCACTGTTGTTGTACTTTTGCCATCCGGATGCCCTTCACAGTACAAAAAACCATTATCTCCAATCTGACCCCCTGATTCAGCATAGAAAGGGGTCCTGTCCAACATGATTTCTACATCACTACCTTCATAACCTTCAGTTACTGGTTCACCATTTAATAATAGCCCTTTGACTGTCGCATAAGCAGAAAGCATGTCATATCCCAACAATTCAGTATCAGGCACACACTCAGCAAGTGCTACTTCATTTCCTACCATATGTTTAACTGCACTATGAGCAGCTTGTGATTGGCACCTTTGGTTTTCCATTTCAATGACAAAACCATTCATATCTAGACTAACTCCTCGTTCTTCAGCAACTTCAGCTGTTATCTCCACTGGAAAGCCATATGTGTCATACAAAAGAAACACATCTTTCCCATCCAGACATGGTTTCCCACCATTTCCTCTGGAACTTAACAAAGCATTAGAAAGAAACTGATCTAATAGCTTCTCTCCTCTCTCTAGAGTCTGCACAAACCGCAATTCTTCCCTCTTCAGCTCTTCAAGAATATGATTTGTCCTTCCTTTAACATCTGGATCAATTTGGTTACTAAGTTCTATCACTGTCTTGGCAATTTCAGACAAAAAAGCACATTCCTGGATCCCCTCACCATTGCCCTTTATACCTAGCAGTCTACCTATTCGAACAACTCTTCTAATTAGCCTCCGGACTACATAACCTCTCCCAATATTTGATGGTAGAACTCCATCTTTTATAAGATAAACGACTGCACGCATATGATCGCCAATGACCTGGTAGGAAATTATATATAATGAATTGTTACTGTTAAAAAAAGTGACATAAACATATTAATTAGAATAGACAAAAGCATACTTTCAGATTGGTCTTTGTAGAATCATCTGCTTTAGCATATGAAACCTTTGCCAAACTTGCTGCTTTCTGTATGATGGGGAAAATGAGATCTGTTTCATAGTTGTTTGGAACCTGCAAGAATTATGCCAAATTCAAATGTCAAACTATTACATGTTCTATTATCAATCATAAAGGCAACCTGCTGTAGAATCCTATTAACAATCATATGGCATTACCTGTTGCAGAATCCGTGCCATACGTTTGAGTCCCATACCCGTATCTATATTCTTCTGCTTTAAGGACTCAAGGGAACCATCCTCCTTCTTGTTATATTGCATAAACACCAGATTATAGAACTCAATAAATCTGTTATCATCGCTCAAATCCTAGAAATAACTATATTTGATAAATATGACTGACTGACCTAAAATTTAAAAGAATGTGAAAGATAAATAAAACTAAATTAGAAAAAAAAAATCATTGCAATTCACCACTTTACATACAGCATTTGCATGACCTCTGTCAGGATAAAAATCATAGTAAATCTCAGAGCAAGGGCCACAAGGACCTGTGACACCACTGGTCCAAAAGTTATCATCCTCACCCATCCTCTTAATCCGTTCGTTAGGTACACCAACCTAGAGGGTAAAAAAAAAAAGTAAATAATAACTGAAGTGTTTTAGAAGAGAAAACATACTCAGATTATGTCCAATGACTATATGAGATTCGTAGAAGTCAAACTCAGGACAACCTCCTACTTTCATACCAAGTTTGATTAGATGACTAATTATGCCAAAAGCTTAAATTACTAGAAAAGAGAACAACCTTTATTGTTCAGTTTACAGGGTGCATATCATCAGTATATTAGATTTGGCTTTAAAATATAAAAGGAAACAAACAAGACTAGGACTTATCAGAATTCTAGAAGCATTTGATAACTTAAAGTAAAGCTAATATTGACATATAATTAGAATATTTAAGAACTTACTTCATCATGCCATATTGAGAAAGCTTCATCGTCATCCTCGAAAATACTAATCCACAATCTCTCTGGAGGCAATTTATACCTATAAGAGAGGAAATATACAATCATATTCCGCATTAAAGAGAAATTGCACAACTATGGTCAAATTTATTAAGTGCTAATAAAAGCAAGGGAATTTGTAGTAGCAATATTAAGTAAAAACAGTTCTGCAATACCAACTCTGGCTTCAAGATAACTGTTAAAGGTATTAGGTTTATTGGGTATTAGGTGTAGCAAGTTTAGTCCCACGTTAGTTCTTCTATGTTTATGATTTTATTATGAGTCTATATATATCCATGTAATGGTTATATTTCTCTATGATGTAATAGAATATTTTCTATTGCCAGATTCTACATGGTATGTTATCAGTAACAAATCTCGCTAATGCTATTCTCCAAGGCATGTGAGCCTTTGTTTCTACCTATGAGGTTATTATTGCTGCTCTCTTGACCAGAGAAGGTGGTTGCTTGCACTGTGTTCCTGTAACCATATCCAAGCTCTCTTTGGCTTAGAGCTACTTCCTTCCATCCTTTCTTGGGCATTGATTCCTTTTTCTTCTTCTGTGTCTTCCCTTCATGGTTCCTCTTCTTCTTTCAAAAATTGAGCTCTCGTCTTATTTGCAAAACCTTCTTTCTTCTTAAAATATATTTTATATCATCTGGAGATTGGGTCTCATAGAGAGTGGGATCCCCTAGGTGTTTGTCTGCCTTAAGTTGCTGCTAGTGTTTTTGTACTCCAACCTCTTCCGTCTCAACCTCTTCAACACTGCTTTATGTTCTCTTTCTTGTTGATTTTTAGATCATCTAGCCAATGAAGACCAAGTAAAGAAAACATCATGTTCTCCTTTTGCTACTTCTAGCAAAAGGTCGACCTATGTTTTCAATCTCTAGTGAAGATCTGAATGGAATAAAAACATCCTATTCTTTTTATTTTGATACATCTAGCAAAGATTTGAACTATGCTATCCATCTCCAGTGTAGATCTGAAAGAGAAAATATCTTATTTTCTTACATCCAACAAAAGGTCAACTAATCATATCGATATTTCCTCTAGAACCTAAAGTGCTTTCATTTTCCATCAGTCTATGAAGTGTTATCGTACACACTGCTTCAATGAGAAACTCATTTGATAGGTTAGCTCCTAAGATCTTTGTTCATTTTCATTTTACTTCATCCTTTCTCTTTATCTTCTCTTTGTTGATGTCTTGATTTGAGGTAAAAGAGATTTAAAATCATTTGCTAATTTAAGCTCAAAGGGATTGTCAGTCAAGTGTTCCATCCATTAACTCAAGTTTTGCCCCACTTGCATGGGAGAAGTATGTTTCTCATTTCATTGTTGTCATGTCTAATTTACATTATACTCATAAGATTTTCAACATAGATGGTATCTATTTTCAATTTGAGGGTAGTGCTAAACTAATTGAATTTTTTAGATATTAGACATAGTAAGTTTAGAAGGGGAGCCTTGGCGCAACGGTAAAGTTGTTGCCTTGTGATCTAAAAGTTACGGGTTTGAGTTCTAGAAATAATTTTTTGCAAAACGCAGGATAAGATTGCGTACAATAGACCAAAGTTGGTCCTTGTTGTTTAAGGGCCCTAGGCGAAACTATAAAGTATGCCCCAATTTTATTTTTCCAGCATACATTATTTTTTCTAAAAAAAATTTTAAAAAAATATTAGACCCTAATTATGCCTTAAAAATTTTCGAGTCCTAGACAGGAGCCCTGTCCCAGGGTCAGCTCTGCAATAGATCTTTCCCCGAGATCCCATATGGTGGGAGCTTCGTGCACTAAAGTGCTCTTTTTTTATATTTAGATACAGTAAGTTTAATCTCACATTAGTTCTTCCAAGTTTAGAGTTTTATCATGAATCTATGGATCACGGTTTAAAATTTCAAACCATGCTGAGGTTTCAGTGCACGACAAAAACAATACAATTTCAATGTTGTATCATGTTGTATGGATACAGTTTTGGTACTTTTTAATTATAAAATATATTAATTAAAAATAAATTTTTTAACTTAAATACTAAAAAATAATTAAAAAAGAAATAAGACATTGAAAAATTAATTGTAATAGAAGGATTAACTTAATTAATTTTGATTATATAGAATTAAAAAAATAAAATAAAATATTCATAATATATAAACAAATAAAATTTCGATTTTTTTTAGATTAATGGGATAATTCTATTAAATTTTGATTGATTTTATTTATTTTATCCAAAACTATAACTAAGTAGATTAAATTATTAACCTAAGTCTTAATTAAAATCTAAGTTCATCTCACCCGCATGTGTTTTTGTGTCCCCGCGGAGGTCGCTGCGATATTGCAGTAGCTCCTAACCTGCAGTGCCTATGTTATATCAGTGCTAGGCGGCGAGCAAAATGTCAAATTTTGCCCATACCACTTGGCACAGCTCGAAATTTAAAACTATGCTATGAATATCCATTGGTCATTTCATAATGGTGCAATGGAATATCTTCTATCACCAAATTCTACAATAATATTGATAATAGATACTACTTCATCCAAGTTTTCCATTCTGTAAGCTTTTTACAATTTGCTCAAATCACTTTAATATGCTGAAATAAGAAAATGAGTGGCATGCCATCCTGAACTCATTAACAAGTTAATTAGCAATTTGCAATGTGTCACAAAAAATGGTTTTCTAGATAATAATGATTATTAAGCCATGAAGCAAGTAGCGAAGAGTCATGCTGCCCTCATTTTGTGTAGATAATGGAGCAAGTAGTGAAAAATGGTTACCTACAGTATGAACTTCCTAGAGTTTTCATGAATGGAAACTGAAGTAACAAAAGATCTGGACTTCTGAAGTCCAGTAATGAGGGAATACAAATAGGAAGGCATGATTGCTTTGTTAGATATATACTAGTCAACTTTATCAATGAATATAAATATTTTTAATATTAACAACATATGCGAAGGAAAAATATTCCAAGTTGCAAAGGAAAAATATTAACAACATATACTAGACATGATTGGATCCCACCCACATAAGCCTTTTAATATCTTCCAAGTTGCGAAGGAAAAATATTCCATATTTGTATGAAATTAAATAAATTAGAATGATATAACTCAAATGTGATTTAACTTGCACTGAATGTAAATTGTGGATTAATAAGTTGGTAAGTGACAAAATGAGTGACATTGTTAAAAAGGACAGCCCGATGCATGAAGCTCCTGTCATGTGAGGTTCCGGAGAAGGATCTGTTACACGAAGTCTTACCCTACTTTACAAGGGGCTATTTCCAAGATTTAAACCCGTCACCTCTAGGTTATAAGATAATAATTTTACCGTTGCACTAAGGCTCCCCTTCAAAATGAGTGTCATTGTTATGGAGGAAAAATTCAAATTAACTATTAATTAAAATTATATGAAATAGTTCTTAAGAGTTCAAAATTACTTTTAAACAAAAGTTTAATAGATGAGATTATCTCAAAAAGGTCGATATTTGATTGAAGGGATTGTAAATTAATTGCCAACGATGTTGCTGCTCCATGGGTTCATATATAACATCTCTAGCCCCTGCGAGAAGAGCCTAGTGGCTAGTCGCATGCAGACGTTGCACCATAGGACAATGGGTCAATTCTTCGCAAATGTGAGGGTGTCGTCCCTCCATGCGCTAATTACTAGTCTTAAGGGTCAAAAGTTCACCGTGATTTACCTCTCTTACGATGGTCCGGGGACGGACTAGTAGGAGTC
>JBAMHZ010000038.1:321951-344314 GCA_037177395.1 Alpinia galanga
GGTATAAGCATCTGCCACTTAACTGAATTAGCATGGCAAGGTCCAATTAAGGTTAAAATTATGTTCTCTGTTACGCTCTCATCAACCATGCTAATCCTAACCATGCATGGACGAGGTTTATTCAACAACATCCAACAATCCTACGATTGCTCCTCCCCGGCGACGACGGTGCTAACGATTTCCTCGATGAGCTCTGCCACCTCCAACATCTCCGGTCTCTCCTCAGGGTTCGCGTTGACGCAAGCGGCGCCCACCCTGAGGAGCCGAACCATGCCTTCCACCGCGCCCGGGACCGAAACATCCGGGTCCACCAGCTCCGCCTCCCGCTTCTCGGCGATGGCGGACGCCGCCCACTGCACCACGTCCGTCCCGCCTTTGGTGTTGTTCATGTACTGAGACGGGAACTTCCCGGTGACGAGCTCGAGGACGACGACGCCGAGGGAGAAGACGTCGGACTTGGGGGACACAAGGCGGTGCTGCATGCCCTCCGGCGTCCGGTACGCGAACATTATCTGCGACGCCTGCGCCGCGCCCACCAGCGACGCGAGGCCGTGGTCGGCTATCAGCGGCTCGAATTCATCGCCGAGGAGGACGTTGGCGGACTTGAGGTTGCCGTGTGGTACGTCGAGGGCCGCGAGCTCGGCGTGGAGGTACGCCATCCCACGCGCGATGCCTAGCGCGATCTTGAGCCGCGTGGGGCAGTCCAATGCCCGGTGCCCTGCTCCCGTGTCCCCTGCCATTCCCATGCCGTGCGATTAAGCAATTGAAGACCAAATATGTTGGCTACGATCGAGTTTAATTGATTGATTACCATGGAGAATGTAGCGGAGGCTTCCATTGGGGACGTACTCGCAGACAATGAGCTTCTCCTCCTTGCGGTAATGGTAGGCAAGGGGAGTGAGGACGTTGGGATGGCGGAGAGTCCCGAGACGGCGCATTTCGCCATCGAAGGCCTCCTTGCTCACCCGGTTCATGTCACGCATGCGCTTGACGGCGACGGTCAAGCCGATGGCCGACATGGTGGCCTTGTAGGCGGAGCCCAAGCTGCCGTTGCCCAGAACCTCGGCCGTGGCCTTCATCAGGTCCGTCAGGCCGAACACGCCCCTATCTTCGTTAATCATGACCAACTCAGTCGCCCCCACCGGACCGCGGCCCGACACTGCGGCGCGCTTACGACTCGACGTCGACCCTGACTCCTGATCCTTCTTTTGGAATGCGCCACCGGCCGTCGTCGTGGTGATCGGGATGGCAGTGGTCGCTTCCGCCGATTCCATGGCCTCTGCGGACGCCGCCACGCTAGCCGTATCCAATTTTTCCACACACGCTCGTCGGCGGCAGAGCGTCGCGATTATGGCGATGAGGATGAGCACCGCGGCTATGGTCCCCACCAAGGTGGCAATATTTGAAGTGGAGCTATTCTGTTTCTCGCGACGCTCTTGTTCCGCGGCCGGTGGCGATGTCGATGGCGGCGTTCCACAGGTGGTGGAGTTGAGAGGCAGTCCGCAGAGACCTGGATTCCCCGCGAAAGACGTGACACTGAATCGAGCCAGGGATGCTGGAATGGAACCGGTGAGTCGATTGTTCGACACGTTGAACGACTTGAGAGAGGATATCTCAAAAGAAGGGATGGCGCCTTCGAAGGCGTTGCCCTCCAACCGGAGCTCGATGAGCCTGGAGGCGTCGGAGATAGAAGGGATGCGCCCTGTGAATTGGTTGTCATTTAGCCAGAGTTTCTTGAGGGAGCGCATGGGGGCGAAAAGCCTGTCAGGGATCTCGCCGGAGAAGGCATTGTGGGAGAGAAACAGGGACTTGAGGCTTCCGAGGCTGCCAAGGCCCGACGGCAGGTGCCCGGAAAAGTTATTATTGTTGAGGCTGATGGAACGGAGGCCCTTGAAGTGGGCGAGAGAACTGACATTGATGGTGCCGGAGAGGCCAAGTCCGGCGAGGCGAAGGCCGTTGACGATGCCGCTTTCGCAGATGACACCGAACCAGCTGCAAGGGGAGGCAGTGGAAGAAGGGGACCAAGAGTTGAGGGCGTCGCCGGCGCCGGTGAAGGAATTCTTGAGGGATAGGAGGGCGGTGGCGTCCGTCATCAGCTCCTCCGTCTCTTGGGCGGCCGATGACTCCGTGAAGAAAGCCGGGTAAATAAGAAGGAAGAAGATGAAAGCGAAGGCTGTTCGTTCCATTAATTAATGTCAACAATTTCTTCTCGATTGCCTTCTTTTCGCAATCAGCCTCTACTCTCGTTCTATGAACTTTGCGGTATTATTTTTTTCCCCCTTTTCTTTTGTTCAATTTTGCATGGCGTGGGTAGTTTGGGGAAAGAGACAGAGAGCGGCAGGGATCAGAGAGAGAGAGAGAGAGAGGCCAAATTTAGATGCGGAAGATGGAAAAAAAGAGCGGAGGATGAATTAGAATTGGCAGGTTGACAGCAAGAACAAACGACGAAGTCAACGGCCAAATTTAAACACGGCTCGTTCAGTTAGACTGATTGAAGATGAATCTTAAATTTTGTGTAGTTTTTGTGAAAAGTTAACATTGGCGTTGGAGAAGAGGTATCGAAAGAACTCCGTAAAAATAAAAATAGCTATAATTTTTTTTTAAAAAAACATGTCATTCTTTTAAAAATTATTAAAATATGATCTCATTTATAATTTCTGTCCAAAAGACTTTCCCCTTCACTCTAGAGCTACTTTGGTTCGGCCTAAAAAGGACCAAATTGGGCCGATCTTGAACCACACAATAAACCGGAACAAAGCCCATAACCGGGCTACTAGTTTCTACTTTGAGGCCTCGACTCTCGAGTCCACGAAGGCGAGTGCCCTGCGTCGCATCACGTTGCGGCGTCCGCCCCCATTTCTGTCGCTGCCGATCTCCAATTCGCTCCGTCGTTATCTACGGGGCTCGACTTCTTTGCCTCATCTCCCCTCACCGGCACTGCGCGCGACGGCAGAGCTGGGGCTCTGTGGAAGCCCGCAGTTCTGTTTTTCCATCCTCGGAGTTCTTACATAGCGTTTTGCATGTCTGGTGGTGGTGAAGATTGGTTTCAGCGAGTAGATTACAGTTGCTGGGTTTACCTAAAACCCTACTGTGTTTCTTCTCCAGAAAGGTTAGGTTCAATGATTTGCTCGTATTCTAGATCAAGCAGTGCCCTTCCTTTTGGAAATGGTCATTTTGTTTTGTTTTTTGCAGGCTTATGACCTCTCTCAGCCTTCTTCCTCATTAGCAATCTCTCATCTTTCTACGCGTAATCATTCATTAAACCAGTCCCTTTACTATTTTGTTATATTCGGCGCAGTTTGTTGCTTTATTTAGCTCTTGGGTGCCCCGTGCGGACACGAATGAATTGATAAACTGATAAGCAAATTAGTTAGGATAACAATGAATGCAGTTTTATAATCTCGGTTCATGGATGTAGATTTAGCTAAATATGATGAAATACTTACTTGATATTTAGCTAAATATGATGAATTCAGATTATTTCTTTAAATTAGCTTTTTTTTTTAGTTTTTGTTGATTGGACAAAATTATAATGTTCAAAACATGGAATGATGGAAGTAATTAATTTTTATCCCTATGGATAGGAATTTTATCCACTATTTTTATTTTTAATGCTTTCCTCACAACACGTTGAGATTTACTTTTTGTAAGAATTTATGGTTCTGTGTGCACGTTAGCAATGTCACTTTTAGTATGCTCATGAAATAATTTAAAACAGATATGGATGTCTAAGATTGTTTTACCAGATTGACATGGATAGTTGCATGTTTTCAGGAATCATAGCACAAATCAATTGAAGTTTGTTGTTAACTTAAGGAACTAATTGAATCGAATGGGAATAGCAACAACTCTAAAACCCTGCTGTGACTAAGGCAATAGCCAAAACATTTTAGTAAATCATCATTTTCGTCACCATCCTATTCGTCTCAAGGATAAATTTTAGCATTCAATGGTTATATCACTAGTAACTTGTTCCTAAAAATATAGCTTCAATTGACCCATAAAAGTTTGGTGGATGATATTAATAGTCTGCTCCTAAAATATGAATTGGAGAGGATCGCATCCTCAGGAAAAAATTTAAAACAGATTCAGAGATTAAAACAAGAAACTAAAATGTGAAGACATTGTAACTCCTATAGCACTGGTCATCAAATATATGTCCTCCAGCCACTGAGTTACAACTCATGTATAAGCCTCTAGGAAAATGTCATCTTAGTCATTAGTTGTTGAAGAAGAAACATTAATTATAGGTTAGGGACATTTATATTAAATCTTATATACTATTTAATATTGCTCCACACTTAAATGAGAAGTTGATGCAAATCAAGTGTGTATCTCATTTCCTCTTTGATTAGAATTTGAGTTTCTACCAGTGAAACTTGAGCATGTATGTCTTCAAGTGGATAAAGCCTTTAGCTGCAACTTGGCATCAGCCGCTAACATCTCTTCACTAAGCATCCTGCAATCTTCTTTTGAAAGATAATCCACTTTGACAACAACTTTTAATATAACAAACATGTGAGATACATATTTAAAAAATGTTTTACTACTGAATATAAATAGGAAGATCTAGTACTTGTCAGACAAATAAGAAAAAGAGAAATTAAATGTTCAAGGAATTAAAACGATACATAGGTGCATTATTTATAGCTTGACTAGGTCATGTTCTACATTTCTTCTTTATACACTTTGCTCTTGATGAATCCATTAATTCACAGGCTGACTTCTTTCCCCAATGAATATGCTTTCTACTTTGCCAAATGCAGGCTGATAAACATCGATTGAACTTCAAATACAAGTACTCAAATTCATATTAGAACAATCATCAAATGCACCCTTTGTTGTGCCATGGATGCCAGGCATTGTTGGTGCATAGCAGCATGCTGTCCTTGATGTTAGTGGCACTTGCTGGAAGAAGAATTTAGCCATTTTACAAGATTGACTGCTCACAATTCACAATGCTGCGAGGATTTTTTTGGAGTAATGGTGAGATTTCATCTTTATTCTTTACATCCTTGTAAATTTTGACTGTGGTATCTGATCTCATTAGGGAATCAGTTCTGGGCTCCAGACTTTGCTTCTCGATTTGCAAAACATTTGAACGAAATAAAACAGGACATATGGGTTGCAGAATTGTGTCTCTAACTGCCCTCAATGGGTCACTTACTGATTATAGCGTGATTAGAATATCAAGATACTCTACATTTCTCATCTCAAAGTCGAATTGCAAGCTTGACAATGATGAATTTTGGTTGGATAAGTTAGATCAAAAGGATTGGCTTGCACCAAATGTAGTTCTGAAAATATTTAGACATGTGAGAAACCCTGAATCAATTATTCCTGCATTCAGGAAGGCAGCTAGTCGCATGGATTATAGGCCTAATGAAACACTTTATAGTTTATTGATTGATAAACTTGCTCATTTTCGAAAATTTAGTTATGTTGATGAACTATTGGAAAGGGCAAAGCAAGAGAACTGTAAGCTCTCGGATGAATTTTTTTATAGATTGATCAAAATGTATGGTAATGTGGCAAATCATCCTGATAAGGCCATTGAGATTCTCCTCAAGATGCCAGATTTTAATTGTTGGCCCACTGTCAAGACTTTCAATTATGTTCTTAATATGCTTGTCAATACTCGGCAGTATGAAGTTATACATGAGGTTTACTTGAGTGCTCTGAAATTATGTGTAACTTTGGACACTTGTTCCTTTAATATTCTGATTAAAGGCTTGTGTCAATGGGGAAAGCTGGATGCTGCTTTTTCTGTGCTGCAGGAAATACGAAACCAAGGATGTGAACCTAATGCAACTACTTATTCGACAATAATGGATTATCTTTGTAAGCATGACAAGGTAGGTGAAGCACTTGATCTTTGCGAGACAATGGAGAAAATTGGCTGTTACCCAGACACTATAACTTTCAACATTTTGATTTCTGGCCTGTGCAAACAAGGAAGAGTGACCGAGGCTATGGAGATGTTAAATACTATGAAATTAAAGGGATGTTATCCGAATTCAGGCACATACCAGGTGTTACTCTATGGTTTGCTCAGTTCAAAGAAATTTGTGGAGGCCAAGTATTTTATAGATACAATGATCTCTGAAGCTAGTAGGCCAAGTTTCTCATCGTACAAAATAATTATTGATGGCCTTTGTAGGGAGAACTCTTTGACTCATGCTGAGATGGTGTTGGAGCAGATGGTGCAGCAGGGATTTGTGCCTCGAATGGGGACATGGAAGATATTACTAAAATGCATGTTTTTAGGAGACAAATAATATTCTGTGTGCTTTTTTTATCTAACCACACAATTATTAAAGCAGCGAAATGATTTCAGATTGCGGATAAGGTAATTCTTGCGGTTTGTAATGGCTACTTTGGTTCAGCACTTCATCTAGGTTCTTTCATTCATCAGTTGCCACCAACAGACCCAGGAGTCACATCCTCAGGAGGAGAAACAGAGAACGGACTGACTCACTGACAAGCTAAGCAAATTATAGTGCCTAGTCTTAACAGGATAATCTGCTGTATTAGTTTCTTTTTCCGTCTTATTAAGTCATTCATCATTCGCCTTCTCTCTACGGGAGGTGAACAAATAAATGTAAAGAGACGGGTACGTGCTATTTTGGTTGTAGGGAGCTGTTCTATTCTGGCTATCAATTGTGTTATACTTTGATTTGAGTATATTATGTTATCGTTCTCTGTACTTGTGTCTTCTTTGTATGCCGAATAAATACTGTCTCATATTCACTTTTAGGAAACCGGTGAAGATTATCCATTACTTTCAAACTAACTAAATAATTAAAAAATCATTCTGTACCATTTTTTACCAATATTGTTACATGATTTTATAATAGTTTTAGTCAAAATTATCAAATAGGTTTATAAAATTTATTATATTTATATTTACATTTTATTTGTTTTAAAAATTATTTTTTTCTTAAATTTATAAAATTTTGGATCACTTAAATTTTTATCATTTTTGAAAATTATATTTTGTGTTATGTTTTTAAAAATTATAACTCACTTAAATTTTTTTCTTCTATTTTTAATGTTTATTAAATTTGTATCAACTTTTAAATTTTTTAAATTTATAGGATAATCTGTATCACTTTACTCTTGTTAGTTTTTTTTAAAATTATATATTGTAAAATATTTATTTAATTATGTTTAATTTTTAATCTTATATTTTAGTTTTGAAGAAAATTATTATAAGATATTCTTGTAACTTGTAAAAAAAAACTATTCTACAATTTATTCGACAATAATTTTCCATTCTCTTTGGCGCAACAATGTGCAATTTCCCTTCTCTTCGGTGATGCCATTGTTAGCGTTTTGTAGCTTTGCCCTCAGAACTTCAAGCTTCAAATCGTTTGACTTGTAATTAATAACAAACAGGATGACATTCCATTAATATAAATATATAGATATACATCTATATATATATATTATATATTATATATATGTGCAGAATTATAAGGAGCAACATTAAGCTATTTCGACGGCCGCCGCCACATCCCCGGCCGGCCTGAGCTCCTTCAGCATGGCCACCACCTGCAGCATGTTCGGCCTCTTGGAGGGAAAGTCCTCCACGCACTTCAACGTGATCTCCAAGAACCTCTCCATTTCCTCCTCCGCCGCCTCCCCGCTGCCCATCAGCAGCAATTCCCCGTCCAACACCTCCCGCCCTTTCCCCTCCCTCACCTTCATCTTAACCCACCCCACTAAGTTGGTGTCCCCGAAGTCCTCCTTGTCGGTGGGCCGCCGCCCGGTGAGTAGCTCGAGCAGGACCACCCCGAAGGAGTAGACGTCCCCCCTAGCAGTGCAGCGGAAGCTCTGGTAGTACTCCGGCGGAACGTAGCCCGGCGTGCCGGCGAGGGTGCTGACGCTGAGGTGGGTGTCGAGGGCGCTGATGAGCCGGGCCATGCCGAAGTCGGAGACCCGCGCCTCCATCTGCGCGTCCAGCAGCACATTGCTGGACTTCATGTCACGGTGGATGATGTGGGGGATACAGTTGTGGTGGAGGAAGCAGAGGCCCCTGGCAGCGCCGCGGGCAATCTGCTTGCGCGCCGCCCAGCTGAGGGCGGGGCCTGCAGCCTTGTCGGTGAGCGGCGAGTGGAGCATGTCCTCGAGGCTGCCGTGGTGCATGAACTCGTAGACGAGGAGCCGCTCTTCCCCCACCTTGCAGTATCCCAGCAGCGGCACCAGGTTCTTGTGCTTAATCTTGCCCAACGTCTCCATCTCCGCCATGAACTCGCGGTCGCCCTGGTAGCTCAGGTGGATCAGCTTCTTGATCGCCACGCACGACCCGTCCTTAAGCGTCGCCTTGAACACCTGCAACTAGTTATTTCAGTACGAGGATTCACCGAAAGTTTCACTCCGCCCCTACTTCTAACTATATTTACATTTACCCCCATACTTCAAAAGTATTACATTTTTCTTCCGAGTATGCAAATGAAAAATAGAATATCCAATTTGCAAAATAACCTAGGTTAATGGTAATATTTTTTTTCAAGTATCATTAATAATAATTTTTAAAAATATTTTAAGGTTAAGTATTTCAAGTCTGAAAATAATATTTTGACTCCAATAAAAATTTGATATTAATTCAAACAATTTTAAGAATATGTTAACAATTATTAAATTATAAATGATATTTTAATATTTTTCTTAGTTAAATGTCAATTTAGTGATTCTAAATATCTTTAATCCATGATATATTCACTACACAATGCCCCTTTTTTATGTTGATCGAGAAGAATATATTTTATTGTTATTTTGTAAACTATGAGGGTACAATTCTAATTTGGGCTGGGGATGGGAAACTAAAATAAAGGTAAAGTATGGACGGAAAATAAAAATTTCTGTAACGTACCTCGCCGAAGCCACCGCACCCGATTAAGCTGGCGGCCGAGAAGCCGTTGGTGGCCTCAATGAGTTGCGAGAACTTGAGCTTGTGGAGCTGCCGCTGGAAAGTGGCCACGTTAATGCTCAGCGGCTCCTTCTCTTTCTCGATCTTCCACGTCGTTGCCGCGTGCGCTGCCTGCAGGCTGTTCAGCATCTTCGCCTCCGCCGCTTCCCTCCGCCGCGCCCGCATCGCGATCGCCCACACGATCAGCACGCACAGCGATGCCACCGACACCAGCACGCCAAGAACCACGCTGTTCGCCCAGGTGGCTGCTGCCGGCGGCCCCCTCCCCTTCCCCTGTTCCCTCAACGGCGCCGTGCTCGGTAGGTTCCCCAGCGCCGACTGGCACGGCGGCAGAGGCACGCCGCAGAGTCCCGGATTGTTGGCGTACTGGCTGGCTGGGAGCGTCGTGAGCTGCCCCCGCGCCGGGATCGGGCCGGACAGGTTGTTGTCCGAAAGGTCTATCTGCACCAGGAATGAGAGGTTGGAAAACGACTCCGGGATGCTGCCTTGCAAGCGGTTGTGCGAGGCGTCGAAGACGCCGAGGTTCCGGAGGCGGCCGAAGCTGGCCGGAATTTCCCCAGTCAGCCGGTTGCGGGCCAGGTCCAGCACCTGCAGCACCAACATGTCCCCGAACTCCACGGGGATGCTGCCGCTGAGCTCGTTGTACGAGAGGTCGAGGTACCCCAGCGTCTGGTAGTGCGTCCAGTCGCTGACCGCTGCACCGGAGTAGAGCCTCGTAAAGTCGCAGGTCTTCAACGTCGGCACCTGAAGCAGCCTCTCCGGCCTGATGCCGGCGAATTCCAGAAGCCCACCTACCCCCTTACAAGAATTCCCAACATTCCTAACGAACGCCAGCGTGTTCCCCGACAGGATTCCGCTTGGCGCCTTGACCCCCAGCTGCCGACCGAGGCGCGGTGGGATTGAACCGGTGAGCTTATTGCTGTTGAGGTCGAGCCACACCAGACTGCTACATTTTCCAAGCTCCCGAGGAATCTTGCCGCTCAAACTGTTGTTGGCGAGCTGCAGGACGGCGAGCCGGGAGAGCAGGCCGAACTCCGGACGGACCTTCCCGGTGATTCTATTGCTGGTGAGCGCGATCCACTCCAGGTTGCTGCAGTTGAACAGCTCCACAGGCATGTCGCCGCTGATGAAATTGTTGTTCAAGATAAGATTCCGCAACCTCGAGCACCGCCCGAGTTCGGCCGGGATCGGCCCCTGCAGCCCGTTGAACCACAGCATCAAGTGCTCCAGGCCCTTGAGTCTCCCGAGCTCCGGCGGTATCGGGCCATGTAGATAGTTGATGCTGAGATCGATCGTCCTCAATCGCGAACAGTTGGAAAATTGAAGTGGGATTTGACCGGTAACCAAATTATCAGGAACTCTCAGCTCCTCGAGAGAGGAATCACTGGAACAACCAACTGCTGGAAAGGATCCATACAACTTGTTAGAACTGAAATCGGCGATCCTTAAGCGCTTCAAACTGAAAATTGAGCTCGGAAACGGTCCGGAAATGAAGTTGCTGCTCAGCAGCAAACTTTCCAGGGACACGAGATTCTTAAGCACGTCCTCTGGCAGCGCACCTGACATGTTGTTCTTGGCCAAGTCAAGCAATTGCAGAGAATAGCAAGAGTCGAACGATCTGGGAATCGCTCCAGATATGTTATTGTTGGAGAGCTTCAGCTGGAGCAGCGATCCACAAGCGTTCCCCAGAGCATAAGGAATCCAACCGGTGATGTAGTTGCGAGACAGGTCCAATCTCTCGAGCCCACGGAGCTCGCCCAAAGATTCAGGTATCTCCCCTGTGATCGCGTTGGCTGACATATTTAAATACTTAAGACTGGTGCAATTGGACAAGGAAGGCGGGATCGTGCTGGCGATGCGGTTCGCAGAGAGATCCAAGTGCACTAGACCACTGCAAGAGTTCTCCACCGAGATGGTGCCTGACAAATTGTTGAAGGAGAGATCAAGAGCATGGAGACTGCCGGAATTCAGACACAAAGAGTCAGTAAGATTGTTATGGGAGAGGTTCACGTAGGAGAGACTGGGATAGCTCGAAAAGAACTCCTCGGGGAGGGCACCGGTCAGTCCGGAGTAGGAGAGATCAAGCTGCTTGAGCGAGTGAGGGAGCTGGAGCAAAGAGGTGGTGAAATTGATATAGAAGTCGTTGAAAGATAGATTGAGATTCCATAGCATGTCGAGCGACACCAGAGGATAGAAAGAAGGAATTCCCGAGAGGCGGCCGCCGCCTAGATTGAGCTCGATCGCTCTTCCTTGCCAGCAGACCACGCCGTACCAGCTGCAGTGGCTCTGGTTGAGCTGCCAACTCGACAAAACTCCTCTGGGATCCTTCCCGATTGTGCCTCTGAAACGGAGCAGAGCATCTCTGTCTGAGTTTGCGCTTGAATCAAGAGATGACGACGAAGCCAATTCCACGAAGAGAACGAGAAGTAGGACAGCAAAGAAGTGCCTTTGGGATTGATTGCCCATTTGAGGTGCAAATGGGGAGGCCATGGAGAAGGAAACAGTCGGGGTGCTAAAGCTGCACAAGAGATGGAGAATAAATTCACTTAACACGGTGCAGCGCTTTAACTTTTGCGGTGCTAAGTAAAATGATGAGAGCGAATGTTTGCGTTGGTCAAAAACACAATCCAACAGCCTGTGCCTTAGATTACTGAAGGATCCAAGGGTGTTCATCATAAGCAGTGTGGAAATCGCACAGCGATCAAGACTTGTGTCTCTCAACTTATCTCAGATCCCACAGCACCAAAAGAAGGCCCTGCAACCTTCTCTACTCATTCAAGGGAACAGATTATTAAACATGTAGTTTTTTTGGAATGCTTTGCATGCACATAAACTACGCAAAGGTGTGTTCGAGTGCATGAAGGGGAGGTCCTTGTGTTCCCCATCCAAAAGAACGACATGGTCCACCTCAAAACAAACCATCAATGGCATCTGTTGTTATTGATTGCAAGCGATGATGCCTCCTAATTCCACTTTTTCTTCTTTTTTATCTTGCCACCGCCTTCGCCTCTCTTGCTGCAATATCTTTCTCTTCTGGCTCTTATTTAACTCCCAACTGCACTATGATTTAGAACTCGTTTGCATTTCGTATTAGTCGAAATTCTTCCCACGCTCTGTTTCACGAAGACTTATCAGGATTTAGCTGCTAAATAGATCTTTTGAAGATTATTTTGCCAGTAACGATGAGATTTGAATGGGTGCCATTGACTCACTAATGCCTTTCCATCAATCATAAAATAAAGCAGCATGTTCGCCACTCATATGCCCGAGTAGAAGTTGCAATGTCCACTCAATACTTCAGTTTGATTCGACATTTTAGTATTATTATCACCACGAGCACACGTGTGATCATAATTAGATCAGCGTAATGCGCTTTCGGAATGGAAAGCAATGAAATTGATACTGCAAACGTTGATTTATAGAAACGTTTGATTATTTTAGGTGCATCATTCATTCATTCTTTGGTTTTAGCTTTTCACATTTTACTTTTTTCATTGCATGCATGCGAAATGGTGGACTCATGAGATCACTTCAGTTTCACTTATTGATGATTTATAGATTCACTCTCAAGGTAGAGACTTGAAGAATAAGAACTCTTAATTTGTCTAAAACTTGAAGAGATAAGCGAGGAGAAATGCTTTTTTGGTTCCAACAACATCGAAAATTCTGCAGCAGAATAAACCAGTGTCTATTTTGCAACTGTACTGATCTGATCTCCAATGGCCTGTGCATTCAACCCGAGAATCATGTAGGAAACCTGACGAAATTATTGTTTGTTATCGCTTAGAAACTTCATGTCCTTGCTTTAAAAAGAGAAAAACAAATCGAATAAATACTGTTAGCAATCTCATGATTCTCATCAACAATCAGCCAACAGAGTCTTTGTTCTTCTGTTGAGACTGGAAGTCACTGAATTCAATATAATAATGCGATCGATTCAATCCAATGATTCGCCACGCTGAGCAAAAGCTGAGGCGACAGCGATGAACAGTATTTCCTGGATGCTCCGTTTTCACCGGGAGCCGATTTCAAATTTTTCTCCTTGTATGGAGATGAAAATACACCGACGAGGAACAGGAGGACGTCTGCCTCTCTGACCACATCAAATTGCTTACATCGGCCTCTGGGAAATTGTTAAGCTACAGAATGTTAAGACATTGGTGCTCAAAAGAAGTCCCCACGCCATCATTACCATCACTCATCTTCCTTCTTGAGAAGCTTTCGTGTCCCTGCATGCACTGCATGTGGTTACTTTGTTGGAACCTCAACCTTTGCTGTGCCTTTAAATGCCGTGTTGTCTTTTAGGTGTTGCATTGCGTGTAAACTAAAGAAAATGGCGTGGGTTGCTAACTTTGTAGGATCCCAAGAAGTGAGGATGGAGCTTTCCAATGGAGACGCAGGCTGCAGCTTTGTGAGAATGTAAAGTGCGAGGCTGAATCATGACACTTCCCACATGCGTCTTTTCCCATCAACCACAACCACTCTGTTATGATTCCTTACGTTGTGCGATTATTATTCTTCACACGCCATTCTTCCTGTTCATTGGAATGGGTGCAGAACGGCGCAGCAAACTATTTTATTTAAGGATGTATATACAGAGAGAGAGAGAGAGTGTGTGTGTGTGGTGCTTTTAATCTTTGAACGAACATGTTTTTGCTTCACTTTTAGTTGAATTCTAATAGTTTTATTTTATAATGTAGACTCTATTGTTCGACTGAACAAATATTGTAGAATGCAGATTTATTCTTCAGTCATTGAGAATTATCACTCACAAGAGTGTGCTAACAAAATTCATCAAGTTCCCAGGATAAGAATTTAAACATTTGGATATGAATTTATGCAGATAATTTGAATATTTGATCGGTGGATATGCCCCTAATCTCCTAACCCGAAGCTTTTTGTTGATCAGATATTTTCCATCCTATTCGCTCATTCATATTCTTGCTCAATCAATTAGCACGGCTTTTTGATTCCTTGTTATTTCTTCAAGAGTTAGCATCATCGTATATATTTCTAATATGTACTTTCTTTTTCGCTCCATTATCACTCCTATAAAATAATGTAATCACTGTATAAATATACAACAGAAACAATTTTATTCCCCCACAAATTTTGTCATATAATTAGCTACATGGATCACTGTCAATGATTATGTTGTTGGTAGCCTCTTCTCCTATGATATTAGAACCAAACCGAATATCACCTACTACTCATTGAAGTTCACTGCAGCTCTCCCAAATGCAAGAAACTCAGCATGCAGGTAAATTTTTCTGCTCGCTTTCTTCTTGGCTAGTAGCAGCGCAATAAGTTGAGCCTCAGTCGCAAACTAGTTGACCGCATTCATAATGTAGAGCCATGTTTCCTTGTGCCATTTCTATTTGATATGAGCGAAATTACTCTTTAGCTAATGATAGAAACCCCTTTTCCTTGCATAATAGAACATTTATGTTGGGACAATTGGTCCCTCCGTAGGGAATAAATTTTTGTATGATATTTTGATAGTTTAAGAATTCAATAAAGTAGGCGTATTTGATGGATATCATTGGTTAAGTGTGGACACATTGGGGCAGTCAAACTCGTGGATCATCACCAAACTTGATAAAAGAACCGAAAACCTGTCTACATGTATTGTATATTGATCGATATTTTGGGGCACGAACATGTGATTTAAATAACATGTCTCCTTGTATCTTGCAATCTTATTGATACATTTTAGTCTTCAGCTCCTAGAGATCCCTGAGCTCCTCAGTGAGTTAGGGCCGCAATCTAAGCCTAATCCAGAGCAACACTTCAATCTGCTCTTTAAGCCCCTTGAGACACAGACTCTAAAATCAAATTTGTGGAGTTAATGTAGATCACAGGCTCGACCGTCCTTGTGTTAGGTCAGTAACTGAGAGCCACCATATTAGGGCCAAGTCATTCATATTTCGATGCAATGCGTGACATGTACATTCCAATTCTGAAGCATAAATGCATGAGTCAGGGTCCTGGAGAAAGAGTTGTGCCTACAAGTCTACAACCAGCTTCATGACAAGAATCCCAAGAATCAACATCATAAAGGACCCACTTTTCTTGTCAATGAACAAGAAGAGTCTACTCTGTTACATCGCCAGCATTTGATACTGTAAGCACAAAAATGAACTTAAAAATAACTTCAGCCATGACTATGCCCTGCAAAAAAGAGCCGCCTTGATCCCACAATTCATAGTTTCCACATCTTCCAAATGTTAAAAAGCCAAGGTTAAAGTGAGGAAATCATCCTGCGATCATTCTTGCTGCTCGTATATTTGCATATAGGCCTCTGATAAAGCAACCATTTGAGGAAGAGTTTCGGTGACATGGAGATCCTGCATCTCATACCTGAAAGAAATAATACTCAGTAAGTCGTAAGGTAGATAACAAACATGATAACAGACTAAACTTTCATAACCAATATACCAGAGCTCTTCTGATTTACGTTGAACAAACACTCGATAATATCCCTCTCCAGGCTTCCCATCGTGAACTATGTTCCCTATAAGATCATATTTTGACCGCAACTTCTTCTTCTCCTTTGGCGGGGGCAATGGAATGTAATCCTTCAACTCAAGATTCTTCACAGGGAAGTTAACTGAACAAAAATTATCCACAATCAGATACAGCTACACGAAAATAATACTTCAAGTTGAAGGAATTTAGTATACCGAGTGTAGGATTCTTTTCTATGAAGAAGTTATTTTTTGTAAATCGACGCATGTGAAGAATCAAATATTTTGGCAGTCGGATGACCCGATATCTCATCCTAGCTATACAAGGCCGGACAACCTCTGTGACAGTCTCACCATCAAACTTCTTCAATATATTGAACAGAGGCACCTACAAAAAACAAATGCCAGATTAGCTTTCCTATATTGACCAGCCTAGCCATTTCAGAACCAGTAGTCTTCCACATCTGGAACTGCCAATGTACTGATATTTAAAAGGCTTACAGTAACTAAATAGTGAAAATTTCAGATTCACGTGTTAATTAATTAAACTTATGCAACAACAACTAGTTTAACTAACAATCCTGGCGTAGAAATCAGAGGATACCGATTCCGAATTAAAATATGGTAAGTAGTCTGAACTGATATACATTCTCGCTATAGTAACTGGGTATCACATGCACGACATTCTCACTATCAAATAGAAATTGTTCAACAATAGTTCAATATCTAAACTGATCCAAGAAAAGAGGAAGGGTAGAGAACATAAACAAGAGAAGAGAACCAAGAATGAAAAGAGAAATAGACTATCAATATTATGAACATAACCCTGCCAGTACTAACTACACCTTTATATAGGCCTTCACTCGTCAACGAAGTCTAACATTAAATGAAATACTAGATATAGGAAAAGTCTAGAGCTTAATAATTTTGCACCATAAAGATAATTCAGTCTTTTGTAAAATCTTGAATAGGTTTGCATCATATAGATTCCTCAGCGTTTGGATAAAACGTTCAAGGGAAAGGAAGCTCAGAAGTGCACTTATTAAAATCATGTGGGATAACTTGCTGCTTATTACTGTTACACATGCAACTAGCAAAAATGTATGCAGATAATCAGCTGCAGAAAAAACACTACTTGCAGCATCTTCTACAATTACTTCCCTGCATGCAATTTGCCAGCAAACAGAGACCCATACTACAAATTAGTATACTATTCCATAAGATAATTTCCTCCAAACAATAATTCTTCAAGAATGAAAAGAAAGGGAACTATGAAAAATTCAGAATGCATACACTTCGAGACTCAAGACTGAAGTAGGTTTGAAAGATTGAAGATCTGCAACCCATTATCTATAATAGGCGATCACTGAATAGGAATCTAAAAGATTCTCATTATCTCATACATATATAGGCATATAGGATCGATACCTGAGGAATAATATTCTTCTCCATCGCATCCTTAAACAGGGGAGGTGGTGGCAGATCAAGGCCAAGCATTAGGAAAGAAACTTTAGATGTTTCCCTAACAATATTGTCATCTGGTAATCCACCCTCTGTAAAACTATTTTTATTCTGTATATCTTCATTATCTAGTTTATCGGCAATAGATTTCTTTGGCATCTCTTTTACAACCTCCAATTCACCCTGCAAAGCAAAGTAACCAACAATAAAAACAGGTGCGAAACATACAGATGAATAGCCATAACCAGGAGGGGAATACCTGGAAACAGTCATAAATAATGCTTCGATCCTTTTTCTTCGAGAGTCTAAGTTGTGTATGTAGTGTATTCAACAACCAGGACATAAATTCAACGGGATCTGATTGGACACCTATTTGGAATCGCTTGTTACTAGCCTTCATAACTGCCTGTAGAAATTCATGGGGGCTGACCTGAAAAGGAAAGATCAATATGGATCGCTGCCTCTAAATAAAGTACCAGCATAAAGAAATAGAAGTCTTTAGGAACTGACCTGTCCCTTAAAGTTCCTTGCATGCCAAATTTTTCGTGTAAGTTCTCCAAATCGATGAATGAGTGGAGATTTGCTGTGTTGATAGTTTTCGGGAATTAGGAAAAAGTTCCTCAGGGGAGTCACTCTCATCAAGGACTGAATTGTGACATTAACAAAATCAGTCTCCTTGATATTGTTGAGACCCACCTAATACCAAGGAAAAAAATTGACAAGTTCACAACAGCAAATGTAAGGATTCTGAAAAAGAAAATGAATAGTCATAGTCAATCAAGAATATAAAACCCCAGAACACCCTTGCAGAGACATACAAGCTAGACATTAAATTTATTTAATCATAAACTCTGTTCTAAACTCTTGAATTTATTCATTCCATTCAACTGGTAGGTAACAAGCGACAAGCAGAAAAAAAAATTGTTATGACATACTTTAAAACATATTTCAAGAAAAGTTTGCGTAGGCCATTGCCATATATGCAAGTTGAACATACCATTCCAGGTAGATAGTTGGAACCATCCAGTGCTCTTGACCATTGTCTGTTTTCATCCAGGTGAAGAACTTGTTCTCTAGAAAACCTGAATTGCAAAAATTGTATGAAGTTAGCCCGAGTAAAAAAATTTCCATGTTGACTTAATAAAAAACACAAAATTGACTGAAACTATATAACCAAGTTATCAAAGCATCAAACAAATTAGTGAACTACCAAGAAATACATTTGATGCTTTGGTTATTAACTAACTGAACGGTCAATAACAATTCTTGACTGATAGTACATTGCCCAGCTCAGCCTTTTCTGAGCCAACATTCTAGCTACTTTTCCTCGGAAAAATAAAGCTGCCGATTTCCTCTAAAATCTCTTTTTATGTTTAAAAAAAAAAAGCTATTGGATATCACAGGAAAATTGTATGAATTGCCAATTTACCTAAAATCAAAACTTGCTAGGAGGATTATCCTCTCAGGAGGTTCAGTTTCCAGTGGAATACCATTTCTCATGCACTTGTCTTAGCTACAGGTATGACGACTACTTTGTCATAGTGGCCAGTTCAAGTTGTCTTTTCTTCTAACTATATCATAAGCCATTGAGTATGTGCCATGTGCCTAGAAACTTTTTCTCACATTACAAACTGCTATTTTCAGTAATCATAAAACCAAGAAAAGCCCATAAATTCACAGAAAACAAAAGAAAGAAAAAGCACTTCCTATAACGTACACGGACAAAGAAAAAAGTCTTCTTTCATTAGTTAGTCTTGTATACTTCTACATTGGGTGTACTAGCTCCAACTTACACTATATGAAAAATGTACAGTAACTACTTACTCCAGTGATAGTGGAAGATGAAGTGTGTTGATAATACTCGGTCAAAAATAGACTAATAAAGATTCAGTATGTAAATGTATTTCGTATTGTTACAACTCACATCTGAGGAAGAGTAGAAGAACTGCATATAATACCACATTACCTTGGGTTTAAAACATGCCGGATATCATCTAGTGATGGATCATCAATTTCGTATCCATCAGGAAGGCAGTAAACTTTTTCTGTTTGAAGATTAATGAATACATGGTGACCTGCTTCAAGACTGTGTGTATATGCATGAGAGTTCAAACCTCGTCCTTGGTAGTACTTTCCACAAACCAAGCATGCATATACATTTAAATTTGAGAGAGAAATGGAACAAAACTTCTCAAAGTCAAAGTCCAAAACCTGCAATAATTAGATTGTTTAAAAGAGTGCAATCAACAAATGGAATCTCCATGATTCCTTTCTCTTCTCTCCTATTTGATCCAACCATTGTTAGTAAATTGGGAAACCAACTTAATTACCTGATATCTTTTTCCTTTCATTTGATTATTACTTTTGTTTTTATTATCTCTTTCCTCTCTTCTCCAATATGCAAACTCTATTAGTAAGTCTAATTAAATCAAAATGTCAAAAAAAAAAAAAAACTGATGGTTCAGTGCTTCTTTATCCACATATTGGTGATTTTGGTTCATAGAACTTTTCAACAGTGAAAAGATAAAAGATAGATAACATAAACCAAAATCTCATCACAAAGATCACAGAAACTGATTGTTTAACCTAGCCTCTTATTCCTTGGTAATTTAGACCCTTTGGTCTTGCAAAGGAAGTGGTTTGCTAATGAAGAGGATTTATATAAACTTGATTGGTGAACTAAAATTGGTTAGAGTTTAAGCATTTTGTTCCAGTAATGGAATCTAACTTATTCTTTTCATAACTATATTGATTGATAAAAGATCAATATAATAATGTGTTTACTAGTGTTATGGCTATTGAGTGTGAACATTTGGAGTCACTTCGAAGCCTATCTTTTTACATTACTAACCCGATGATCTCACCCCATGATATTTGAGATAAACATTTTTGGTTATCAGTTTAAAAAGACTAAATTTGAAATTTAAATTATGGAGAAATTTTTTAGAAACTAAAGCATCAATTTAATTTGCCTATAAGAAAAGAACTAAGCGGGTAACTAGGATGTACGGACATAAAATTTATGAAAGCAAGAGCTTTAGATATCATAGATATATCATTCAACAAGAAGATATTAAATGAAAACACAATTACCAGAATAAAAGAAGTTTAAAATTACGAGGGACTTTCTGTGATTGTTGAGTAAACAAATCTGAGAGTTTGTGCTTAGGAAGTAACACAAAAAAAAGTTAATGTGGAAGATACAGGAATATGCTAAAACGAATGTGGAGAGTTACTAAAAGTATAAAATACAGTCCTACTATTAGAAACTAGAGAGTGATTATGTATAGTTCCAATAAATAATAAAGTTTTGGAAAACAAGTTAAGATGATACGGGCATGTGCAATGGTGACCAGTAGGTTTCATAATCTGAAGAATTAGTATCAATTAGAGAAGAAGGTGAAAGGGGCAAAAAGAGAACAAAGACAACATTAGTAATAGAAAAATATTTAATTGATTTCAATATTACTAGCAATATAGGTTTGCATCAAGCTCAATGGAAGAACAAAATTTATGTTACCAAACCCAAATTATTGGATACACATGGCCTACAAAATGATATTAAAGAATTTAGCCTAACATGTTAATGGTCATTTCCCTTATTGGGGAAAAATGTTACAGTCTCAGAGCATTCGCACAGCATACAATAATTTTACTCAAGCAACAAATAAAAATTAGCATATTAGATCACCCAATAATCACTTTTTTTTTTAGCTAGCACCATATATCCAGACCTTCGGGCTGATTAATTCTGAAGGCGATTAACCCGGCCTTACGGAAGTTTCCATCAGCTGTTAAGCTAAATCGGGCGGACGGCCCAACAGTCCAATATCCTAAGGCCTGCCTCCATTTGGAGGAAACTCCTATAAATTTGCCGAAGTTGGAGATCAAACTAGGGGTTCCTGGGAGACTGTTGGGCACCCTGCTGCTGCACCGTTGCCCTGGGGGCACCCAATAATCACTCATGGCCTTATGGAATAGTGAAAATCATGTTAATAGTCAACCATCTCCTTATATGTAATGAGAAAGTTTTTGCACAAGTATGAATTATTGCAGAAAACTTACTAATGCACTGAACGAAGAAAGTTCATTGAATCAATATCTGCAGTTGATCGTGAACTCAAGAAGTCAGGCTTTATATAGCTAACTTTTACGAACTAATTAAAATTTCATAGTGTATCTGACTGGTCTTCCATCGAAAACTTAGGAGAAGACTAAGGCAAAACAGAAAATCAAATGATCCGTACTCAAGACTAGAAGGCTAATCCAGTTTCCTCCAGCTGAACTCAAAATTCATAATTTGTTTTAGGCTTTTTATCTAATCAATTTTGAGCAAAAAGTTTCTGTAATTTCTATAAACATAGAACAAAAAGTGCCAAATGCAGTCTATAATATAGGTGCGCGTGCAGAATTCTAGGGTTTACCATATATTAAACCAGAACGAACTTAGATTCTACATAACAAGCAACATAAGAACCTGACGATTGACGGTATCGAGATAGGGGCAGTCCCTCCGACGCTCCACCTGGCGCTGACGTCTCACCGGTTCCATAAACTGGCTATCGTCCTTCTGGTCCTCTCCCTCTTCCTCTTCGTCGTCTCCTCCACCCCATGCTACTAGACCACCTCCATTCTCGTCAGTCTCCCCGCGACGGATCCCCGGCTCATATCCTCCATCATCCAGGCCACTCGATTCCTCTCTTCTCCCCGTGACCTCCTCGTCGTCGATGTCCTTATAAACGGCGAGGCCAGGGAGAGAGCCGCCGTCTCCTTCCTCGTCCTCGGCAGCAGGGACACGCTGCCTTTTGATCGCCTCCGCCTCGTTATGGACCTCGTCTTCTCGGGATTTCCTCTTCCCCGGAGCGTCCATTGGCGTCGGAGTAAACCCTAACGGGGGCTGAGTCATGGAAGAGTCGGCCGTTCTACTAGTGTAAGAAAATCACAGCGAATTAATTTAACAAAATCTGAGTCATGCAAGAGTCGTATTGATGATAAGTGTAAAGGGAGAAGGCATTTCAGAGTTCACGATAAATTTTTTAAAAATCAAATTTTATTTATTATAGATAATTTAGAAAAAATATGGAATCGTTGTATTAGGCCCCTCAACTGCCCCTACCAACTATAACAAATATAAAAAAGGGAATCAATCGATAATTCAAAATTATAACCTCCTGAATTAATTCTTACCCATTTAAGAGTTATTGTTTTATACTTACCAATTAAATCAGTCCTAGAAACTTGTTATAGATAATTAAATTTGTACTTAATCTCGAGGACTAATTATCATGCCAAATGATGACAGATTTACAATGGAATCAATTTTCAGTTAGCTCATGTGAACGAAAAAAAAAATTTCTCGTTTGAATGACCATTAATGATCGATTAATTTATTTTGGGTAATTCAAATGTTTGTACTACCCGATTAATTTTAGATTAATGATTTTCCTTTTTGATTTACTTATTCGATAAATTTAAATACAATTTATATACCTTTAAAATATTC
>JBAMHZ010000038.1:400207-410648 GCA_037177395.1 Alpinia galanga
AAGGTAAGTCCCTATAATTGGGAGAGAGGACTACCTGGGAAGAACAGAGAAGGTAAGTCTCTCTAGTCGGGAGAGAGGGCTACTCGGGAAGAGCAGAGAAGGTAAGTCCCTCTAATCGGGAAAGAGGATTATCCAGAAAGAGCAGAACAGGTAAGTCCCTCTAGTCGGGAGAAAGGGTTACTCGGGAAGGGTAGACAGCCTAGATCTCTCCATCCGGGAGTGAAGCCTACTGGGGAGGTATAGTAGGCCTGAACACATTAACCCTAAAGAAAGGAACGGGAAAGGCCTAGGGTCCCAGTTTGTGTAAGAAACTTCTTTTATGCTTGTTGTTCCTCTCCATGATCCCTACAGGTAACAACCTCAGCTAATGATGGTACACAACGTGGAGATTCCTGATAGAGAATGTTCCCTAACGGCATATAAAGAAGCATCGACAGAATGCATGATGAGAAGAGGAGGAAAACCTCAGAGATGCTATAAAAAAATAGGTTGAGGTAGAAAGGGAGAGGCTGGTCCTTGGAAGAAAGAACTGATTGCTAGAAAACTTCTTTCTTCTTTCTGCTTTCTTCTTCTTTCTTTCCTTATCCACTTATCTGACTTAAGCATCGGAGGGTCGTTAGCCGGATCACTAGCAGCCAGATGACGTGTGTTAATTTTGACAGGATCTCGGTAAGGATACTGTCGTGGTTGTGGGAATCCACCTTCTCCCTAAAAAGCTCAACATGAAGGACCGTGAGAAGATGACAGCATCAAATAACATGCTAATTTGTAAGAAGTAATCATGGTAAAGGCATGACTAATCCTACGACGAATCTTGAAAAGAAAGCTGTAAATTAAACCATGATCTTAAAGAAGTAGCTTCCGATCCCCTAAATTTCAAATAGACAATTGATCCTTAAGATATACTTAGCAAGCTAAGTGCGGTTATACCTAGAAGTAAAGGATACAATTTGCATTGTGCAATGGAGAGGCTGAAGTTACACATTCTCAAGGATAACTACAAGCAAAATTTATTTCCATATAAAATTTGACATCCAAAATAAGCAGCAATATAGGATATTAAGAAGATAAATTGTATATACATGAAATTAGTCAACTCTTTCTGCAACATCCAGATTCTTGAATTGCATAGGGATCTATCATTAAGGAAGTTTTTGACTAGTAAGACTTTATTTTCACCCTAAATTGTGCTGCAAAGAGAAAGCTATCAAATAATCACTATTACAATAAGCAAGGAAGCAGTTTTTTAAAGCGTATCAGACTAGATGACAATTACAAACTTGAATGATGACGAATTAGCACAAACTAAATTAAGAACTCCATAAGGAATTATCCATACAACCTCAACAAGATGAAGATTTGAAGCACGACTTAAGAGGACAAATGCAAATTCTCCTATCTGCGCCAGAGACAAGCCAACCTGAAAAGAAAGAAATAAGACAAGCATTAATATGACAAAAACAAAAACATAAGAGAGAGATTTAGACTCTTACAAGAAGGGAGGTCTTATTATTGTATCCAAATCCTTTCACAACTAGTGTCACCACTAGTGTTTTTACAATAATTACTAGTATTACAGCTGCCAGCAAAATATCTACATGGTTCCATAGGAATTGAACATGTATTAGCATCCCAATGCTAGCAAGAAAAAGAGCTGCAAAGAAATTTCGAATGGGTTCAATCTGCAGAAAGAAAGAACAAGAAGTGAGAGGATATTGCAACTATGAAGAATACTAGGAGAAACGATAAAACAAACTCAAGGACAACATTATAGTGTAGATAAGAAAAATCTGAGTTCTACATTAAGAAAAAGTGATTATTGAATTTTTATCAATGCTAACTTCATCAGTTTGTCAGAAAGTTCCAATTAATTATGAAGCAAAATTGCATCACAACAAATGTATAGCTTATCGGGAGTTAATGATAGGGAGTATGAACAATCTACCAGAGATTAACATATTCCATTTTTTCTTTCCACACACCTTAGGCATTAACCTTGAGATTAACCTCATCTAACCTGGATACAGATGAACAAGGTGAAACCCAAGACTTGGAATATGGTTGGGTCAGACCAATTATAATTTGTACAAAATCAAGGTTGGAAGCATCGTATCTTAGGCCCCAAAGCCTTTTTTGTTCTTGCACAATGAATAACTAAGGGCGTAAAGAACAACACCAAGACGCTAGAAAAATGAGTTCAATGAAAAAAATGTGTGGAAATTGCCACATTCCTAAAGGTTAAATGTGAGTTATAAGTGAAACTAAAAGGTTAGCCCAATCAAACGAGTAAAAATAAAAAGGAAAGCTTTCCTTACGAGAAGTTTACACACAAATATCAAAGTCTACATTCTCAATAAAATTAATCAAACAGGAACATGATCAATATCATGAGCCATAACTCTATCATGTCAAAAATACATTGATGAAAAAGTACTTGCTCAAGGGTATGTTGTGCAAGATCTGTTGTCGATATCATTACCCCAGCAGCAAAAGAACCCAGTTCAAGGCTCAAACCCAGCTTGTCGCTACACTGAGTATAATAAAAAAAAAGGTAAATCTTGAGATAGAAACAATTTTGGACGATCAATAGTTTATACTAAGACTATTGGACATTAAACATGAAAACTTGTTGATCCCATAGTTTAAAATTTCAAATTGTATCGGAATTTTAATTTATGGCTGGAACAATATACTTTTGGTACTTTTCAGATACAAAATACATTAATTAAAAAATATTTGATTGTCATAAATGTTTACTATTGATTTATATTGAGATGTTGAATATTGAGTTTAAAATTTTCTTTTCAATTTACCTCATGAAGAGATGGAGAGAAAAAATTAACCATCCTGTATTTTTCTCTCTCTATTTACCTTCAAGGATGCATGGAGTAAAAAAATAATGAATAAAGAGAGAAAAAAATTAACACGGAGGAAAATAATTAATGGATGAAAGAGAAAAAAATTAAGAAGGAAAGAAATAACATGGGAAAGGAATTGCCTATTTAAAAAGAACAGTCTGATGCACGAAGCTCCCGCTATGCGAGGTCCCAGGGAAGGGTCTATTATACGTATTCGTACCCTACTTTGCAAGAGACCGTTTACAGGACTTGAACCTATGATCTCTAGGCCACAAGGCAGTAATTTTACTATTGTGCCAAGAACCCCCTCCAAGGAATTACTTATTTATAAAATAAAAATGTCTAAAATTAAAAATTGAAAAAAAATGAAACGGTAAAAGAAATTGCAAGATCGCAGCAGCCACCATGACCTGACGAAGACCGCTGTGATGTCGCAATGCCAGTACCAATCAACGGGAAAAACGATAAATTCTGCTCATGTCAACTAACTCCATATTTAAATCCATGGTTGATCCCTTAATAAGCTTAGAGGTTCTAATTCTAGAACTAGAGGAATAGAAGAAAACAACATAAGTCAAAGATGCCAAGTTTTAAATTATGTTTAACATAAAAAGGCAAAATGCACCAGAGGCGATAAACAAAGATTCGAGAGAATTATTAATTCATGTGTAGAAGATTTTGAGTAAATAACATGAAAACAAGCATATAATTTAGATGGTGAGGGAAAATTTAAAAAAATATAAAATTAAAAAAAAGGAACAAATAGAGTTCCTCATAGACACCGATAATTAAAGCCAAATTACAAACATAGCAAAATAAATTCTCACAACTCTGGAAACTACATTCAAATGTTGTAAAAAATTAGAAGAAAGATAAATATTAAATATGGATAGCCATACTTGAGGGACAGTACTAAAACCTTTTTTTCAAAAAACAAAAAAAATTCTGACTAGTTATAATTGGCAGTCAAGATTGAAATCCAAAACTCAGCATCTTTGGATCCAAATTGACCTAAACAATCCAAATCCTAAATAGGATCTAAATCAGGTGAAGATTTATATACCTACAACTTGACCTATACCTGCTTACCATTCACACATAGGATCTCCACCCCAAACATTCTTGACCTTGACTAGATAGAACATGGGTTCCTTTAAGCTCCTTATTAGAAGAATATTTTTTAATTATTGTCACTATCATGCATATTAATTATTTTATCTTATAGAAGTGTTATTTTCTATATAAAGATGATGAATATATTTGTTTATACTTCAGCATATTGGAATGATACTATTAAAAATGTAATCCTAAAATATTGAAAGTGAATATATGTGATAAATCATAAATGTGAAATATAGTTCTAGAATCAAGTATAATCTTATGATCCTATAATTCAGTGCTACAATGTAAACTCATGAACCTCTTTCTGTTCCCATGTAGGATCACAATCTAACTACCTTGGTTAATAGTAACTTAAATTTAGGATAAAAATTAATATACATAGCCATACTCGACAGTCAATACTAAAAGCTTTTTTTTTTAAAAAAAAAAAGAAATACAAACTATAATAATGAATTAAACTTTGGTAGTTATTCCAACCTTCCCTTCAAAAGGGTGAAGAAAGTAAGCAATTTGGAACCTATCAGAAAAGGATGCATATTTCATTATTATGATTTACCAAAAGATGGAACTGATTGAATTAGTGAGTGGATTAGTATTCAGATGGTATAAATATGTTACTAGAACCCATTAAAAACATCAGTCTCTGGTGACAATTGCATCATCACTGAGTTGCAGCAAAAATAATAGTTTGGATGACATTAGTTGATCACACATTCATGAGTACAAGTGGTGTCTACTAAAATAATGAACAATTTGATTGTAACAGGCAATTATTTTAATTAAATAAATTAGTACAATAATTGAAAACATTAAAAAAAATCATGCTAACATGGAGAACTAATCCAAAGGATAAAACTAAACAACCAAACAGGACATGGAACAGACCCAAGCAACCAGTAGACAAAATGCGACAGAGGCCAATTGATAAAGTTCATTAGTCTGCACGGAAGACATGCACATTGTTAACATATAATTGAAAATGTCATAAAACTTTGAGGATGATGATAAAGGAAATTTTTTTGCACAAATAGCTTGCTACTTGGTTGAAAGTACCTGAGATGAAAGACTGATCATCAGCCTGAGAAACCATGGAACAACAGTACGAGATAGTATAGAAAGAATTGCCAAAAAAGTGAACAGTATAACCAACCTGGTGACATTTTCAAGAACAGGAATACAACAATTAATAAAATGTAAATATGAAGCAGAAGAACCTAGAAGAATAATGTAGTATTCACAATCTGGGCATAAATTTACTATTAAATACTAAAGCAGTTGCTAGTTAGCTAAAAAATAATGTCCTATAATTATAATCTGTGCACGGTGCATAATTCAGATTAACTGCACAGATGCAAGCTACTGAATGATTAATTCACTAGCCTAAACCAAAGCTGAAACTGTTAAGTGGTTCAAATATTCAATGCATTTTAAGGGAAGTACAATTTTTCCCAGACCAGGTATATCCCTTATTCATTTTGCCATCCAAGAAATTTTTTCCTTTTTTTTTTTTGATAATTCAGATATCCAACTCTTCCGATCTGACTAATTTGAAGGTGAATGACCCGGCCCCATGGAAGTTTCCCAATGGCTATCATGGTAAATCTGGAAAACATAGATCGATCCAGGTAGATGGCTAAACATCACTAGTGGTTCGAGCATCACGAGTGTCTGATATGGCCCTATGAGAGTTTCAAACCCTGGTTGCATGGGAAACCCTCCCACCTCTTACCATCCCACTTTTTTTCATTTTGCCATCCGAGAATTTTTTTTCCTTGAACTTTGTCCATGTGAGATTTAACCCTGTCAGCAGTTTATCCGCCTCTTTAATGATATTATTTAAATAAGCCTAACTATATTATTAAGTGGCAGGATAGGTAAAAAAAAGCAATTTAATTCATCAGTTCTTTCATGCCTTCTTGCTTTGATGGACGACCTGGTGTTATAAAGTGGCACAGCCACTCTGCTACCAGGCAAATTCAAATTCAGAGATGAGCTCTTGTAGGAATTAACCTTCATAACTCATTGATTCAACTGTGTACCGAGGTGTGTCAACATGGAAGGGGTATTTTGTGGAAGGGGTATTTTGGAGAAAGGGTTCACCAAAAGAAAGTGCTTGAGTGAGACCAAAAAGAAGCTACCTGCTCCAAAGTTTATACATCTCCAACTTCCAGGTGTATGGTCTTGACCATGTGGATCCAATTCTCAAGTGCCAACTAGTTTTGCAATCTCATAACTTATAAAAATCTTATTTAATTCACAAATTTGTTAACTAATCACTGTAAGCAGTCACACAATTGGAGGCCAGATGCCTGCCTTCAGAGGGAGGCTCCAAAACCAAGATCAAATCAAAACCTTGAAGGAATTTAATCACTACAATAAATACTCTGATTTCATGTGTTTAAGGTACTTGAGCCTGTCATCAGGGGAAGGACAACAGCTCATCCCTCTAGACTCGAAGATTTTGAAAAAAATATGATAATAAGTACAACCGCAATCTCATTCAAGGATGCACACTACTCCAATGAGATGTTTTGGAGTATGCATCTGAGGATGCACCTTGCAGTGAGAAGTTCATGCAACTCATCTTGGATCATCTTTCTAAAGAAGAAAAGGCACAATAAGAGATCATAAACTTTAGATTGCAGTTTTAACTGTCACCACAGCGTGCAATATAGTTGTTTGTGAAATTTAATAGAGATAACGATAGAACTCAAGTGGATAAGGAAAATGTGATTTGCCAATAAGGGTAAATCTTAAGCAAACAAATTGCATCCTTGATTATGAAAGGCGAGTCAATCTGTTATCACGATGAGTTCTTTAATATTTTCATATTTATGTTAGGGATCTAGCATGCTCAACATTGAAATGGTCTACGGCAAGCCACCACACTGATGTGCTAGTAGTAGAATTCATCAATTATATCCTTGGGGTAGAATCGTACAAGACTGAAATCAATCCGATGAAAAGGTTGAATCTTTTGTCTTAGAAGAGTGAGCTTCAGCTTATCTCTAGATTCTACTTCTTTAAATTCATTTAATTATTTATCTTATTGAATTATATCTATTAATTAAGTTTATCAATCATCAATGCTTATATCTCTGGCTTGGAATAGGCCAAGTGCAAATTGTTTTCAATTATTTAATAGAATCAATAATTATGTTATATGATTCCAACAATCTAAGGAATTTTTTTTGTTTATTTAGACCAAGAGATTATTATCGTTCCTTCCTCGTATGGTTGTTCTGAATCTTCTAAATCATAAACGCATGTATATTATTATGACTTCTTTACATGCTTAATATATATATGTGTGTCTATAGGTGTACTGATGCTCATGTTGTTATATATAGAGAGAGAGAGAAATGAAATTGTTTTCTCTAGATACATTGTTTTGCACGCGGAAAAAAAAAAGACAAACAAATAACTGCAATATATAGTTATACTATTAAAGAAGCATTATATACAGATCAGAAAAAAGAAACATTATTTAAGTCATTTGAAGTGATGATTCAAGTTTCGCAATCAGAGATCATTTTGAATCAAACCTGTTTTATTCGTTGGAGTTTGCTTTATATTAGTATTTGTACGATTTTGAATTATGGAAGATGCTTACAATATTTATTGGTTACCAAATAGCGTTGCTATACGTCAATCTTATCATTGATCTATGTATGACATTTATGTATTATAGTAATCATGCTTCTGTTTGGAACTTGCAACTGTTAATTACCACAAACTCAAGTGACTCAAAGCACATTAATGCATGAAGAGGAGTATGCATGTATGTTTCTCTAGTAGATGTGCAGTACTCTAAGCATCATAAGTTATATATTTTCTATATCATTAATACTATATAACATAATCTATTTGGAAATAGATCAATTACACTTCAAATTAATAAACATATAGTAGAAGAGTGTTATTGAATGGTATAAATGCTCGCTAGAATTATTAGGAGAAACACAATGATGAAATATGTGGAGGGAGCAAAAGTATGCATTTAAGTTATACTATATCCCACAGTACCATCATGGATTTATATGGTAACATTAATGATATTCATTGCATAATGTGTTTGTAAATGCAGTATATTTAATTAAGTTTGTTGGCATGTGCTTAAATTTGATTGGTATGTAATATGATGCACTTAAATAAATCATCTCAGGCATGAACGTATATAAATAAAATAATATTCTAATTTGGATAGCAAGGAAAGCATGGTAAATAATTGTTCTGATATACATGCATGTTAGATATGTCCAAAGCATGCACTTTCCTTGAATTTGATTTCTTATGTCTACTAATCATCCTTTATTTTTATAAGTGCAAATTTGATACATGAGTATCAAAAGGTTGAAAGTAAGTTGCTAGAGTAATGGTAATGCCAGATGCAACTAAGAAAAAGGAGATTCAAATGAAATATTTGGCAAAATCTTTATTTATTTATTTATTTTTGGCTAGCATCAATTATATGAACTTTCGGCCTAACTAATCCTAAAGATGGTCAGTCCTGTCCCACGAATCCTTCAGGGTCACAAGAACTCCAGCAGACCTCCACCGACCACCAGGGTACAACAGGAAGCGCTCGCGTAAGCAACCTCAGCAGCTGCAGCATCCATGGTTTATCACCCCATTTGAAGGAAATTCCTACAAATGCGCCATGGTAGGGGATCAAACTATAGATTCCTGAGAGCCAAACTGAACACCTTACCGTTGCACCGTAGCCCTAGAGGCTTGGCAAAATCTTTAATGTATCTCTGGTAGGTGCACATAGGTACATGATTAATTGCATTTGATGCTTCACTTTTGTAAAAGACTGCATCAATGATTATGAAAATATATATCTATTTCTATAATTATCATCGAAATATGTGGATTATTGCATATAATAATTTGATAGTATGTGAAAATGGGGAGAGAGGTATGACATACAAGCATGCACGTTCAATTTCACATCCTACATAATTTTGGAAAATAGGACAAAAAAATCAAAAGGAGCTTCCACCTTTTATTTTCTTTTTTTATTGCCAAGAGGTGTAAACGGTTTTACATCTAATTAGATTACACACTAGCCTATTCCTATATAAAACCATCTTTCAACACCCAATTGACAAGGAATCCGTTATGAGGTAAATTCATGAAGAGTTTCCCATCACAACTTCTGAACAACTAGCCAAAGTTATTTAAATATTAAAATAGAAGCTAATTAATGTTCATTTTAACAAAAACAAAATGTTGTGTTAATAGGATCTAAACTCTCGAGCATAATATTCTTATTTATTATCTTATCCATCCTCGTATATCCATACATCTATCTTAATATTTTTATTTTTGCAACTCTCATCTTTTGCTCATATGATCGAATCATAGCCAAACATTCAACTCTATATAACATATTAGATTTAACTGTCACTTTGTAGAATTTTACAATTACAAAAAACATCTGACGCTCTCCTCCGTTTCAACCATCCTGCTTGTATCTATATAATACATTTCTCTCAATCCCTCCATTCTTTTGAAAAAATGATCTTAAAATACTTAAAACTCTCAGCTATAGATAACTCATTATTTTTTATCTTAACAATTGTTTTATTGTGTCTAATATTGCTAAATTTAAATTTAATATATTCTATCTTTACTTTATAAAGTCTAAAACCTTTCACTTTCAGCATTTCCTTCTAAGATTCAAGTTTAGCATGTACTCCTTCAAGTATCTTATCTACCAAAATAATATCATCCGTAAATAACATGCACCAAGGTACCGTATCTTAGATGTGTCCAGTGAATTTATTCATTATTAGTGTAACAAGATAAGGATTTAAAATTGATCCTTAATGTAACCCTATCTTTATAAAAAACGCTTTGGTTAATCTTCCAAACATTTTCACTCTTGTCATCATATCTTTATACATATCTTTAATTATTTCAATGTATGCTACACTAATAACTTTCTTTTATTTTCTAAAATTTTTCACATAATTTCCCTTGGAACTTTATCATAAGCTTTTTCAATATCAATAAATATCACATATAAGTCGTACTTTTTCTCCTAATACTTTTCAATTAATTACCTAAAAAGATGTATAAATTCTATTGTCGACCTTTCGACATAAATCCAAATTTATTTTCGATCATCATAGTCTCCTTCCTTAGTCTTTTCTCAATTACTTATTTCTAAAATTTTATGGCATTGATTCACCTGTCCTTGCTGAGATATTACAGTCGGACCCTGCAACGCGTTCCTTTCGGGGAACAACCTAGCATTAGTACAATAGTTTAGTAGATCCATTCATGAATATTTGTCGTAGTTTGACGCTGGCTGGCAACCTAACGCAACTCTCCTCCTTTATCCGGGCTTGAGACCGGCCATGATAGGTCATCATGGGCGGAGTTTCAAAGCCTGTTATATGATTTTTAAATTTATAAATTGAATTAGGGTTACCTTCCTTTTCGATAGAGGA
>JBAMHZ010000038.1:436809-451374 GCA_037177395.1 Alpinia galanga
ATACGAACAGAATGCTGAGCTTTTATGCTCCAGGTAAAACTCTTTATTGATTTATGTAGGTACCCGTGTACATGAATATCTATATCTATATATATATATATATATATATATATATATGGGGTAGTGAAAACTCAACTGATTATTGATTCAAAGAAATGGTGTGTTTCATTTCATGATTGAAGAGGTTATGGGTTATAACCTAGGGAAAAGAGTATCAGATGATCACTGTAGCTTTAACCTAACATTTAGATGACCCCATGTAGTTTGGATTCACAGTTTTTTTATTGTTGTTTTTCTTGAATATGACTTTCAAGTATTTATACTCTATAAATTGTTATATCACTAAAACTATTCAAATTAATTAAACTATTTCTTCTTCGATTGAGGAATTTTTCTTTGGTTTTCCTCTGTCCCTTACACCTATCTTTGTTAAAAGGGGAGCCTTGGTGTAATTGTAAAGTTACTGTCTTGTGAATTGTCATGAGTTCGAGTCTTAGAAATAGTCTCTTGCAAAGTAGGATAAAACTACGTACAATAAACTTCTTTGGGACCTCATATGGTGGGAGTTCGTGCACTGGACTGCCTTTACACCTAGCTTCTTTGTGCCTTTTTTTTCGTTATCTAACTTTGTGCATTTGGACATCAAATTTCAGCAACAGCTAATTTTATCCATGAAAATTCGAACATTTTAAGTCCAGGCATGATGCGTCTGTCATTTTGGTTGTTTGACTAGAAGAGAATCTGTTTGATATGAATTTCTTTTGGATTTCAATGACTATGTTTCCTTTGAAAGACTATTGGAAAACTATTTCCATATAAGTTGTGGAGAGCCTTTATATGATTATAAAATATTTTTGATTTAGAATTGCCTGTTTTTTCAAGTTCAAGTTAAATCATCAACTTAGATATTTGTCAGACTGGCATGAACTCCAATTATTTCTTTTCTGATTCCTTATTGCACTACTTTCTGTAGGCTGGTGTGGTGAAGTACGTGATGTTGTATTCTCGGACAATGGAACTGTGACAGTAGTATATCGAGTTACCATAAGAGGATCAGATGGAGAGGTATTTGCATGCCTCAAGTTCAATCTTATCTTTCTTCATGCTTTATTTTATCAAACATCTCAATGATCAGGAGAGGATGCTTTTTCTTACACAATCACATAAAAATCTCTTAAAACAAGTCATTGGCCTTTTGTTTAAAATCATATTTCTAGCATATTGACAGCCAATTACAGCTAAATCGCAAATTTATCCTCTTTTCTTTTCTACATTTGATAACTAGATGAGCTACTCTATTTTTTATGAACTTGACAACAATTAGCTCATCATCTTTGGACGCTGCCATCTTATGCAAGCCCATGTTTCTCTATAGATGAAAGAGGCTCTTGATTAAGGATTGACTGCCCTATTCTTTCAGTCGAAATATGAAATATATCTCATGTATTATTATGCAACCTGTGATGTCCTTACATATAATTTTCATTACTTGCACTGACCTTAATCAAGGTCTCTACATTGAAAAATTCCTGGTTTCCATGTCATCAACACCGTGCTTGCAGGCTCACCGCGAGTCGAGTGGCACAGTGTCACTGAATGATGCCCAGTTTGAAGATCCTGTTGCAACAGCTGAAGAATTGGCCTTCTGCAAAGCGTGTGCTAGGTTTGGTTTTGGTTTGTATTTATATCATGAGGATTAGACTTGGTAGGATAAGTCGCTTCGGATCGAATGTTACTTTTCAAGTGTTCCAAATAATCTTGCACTCACTTCATTTTGAAATACATACGTATTTAATTCGGGATGTTGAGAAATCTTTTGTGGTCTTCTTAATTGTTTGATTGGGAATCCATCCACAATTATCATCGGGTTTTGAATTAAAAATACTTCCGATCCATTCAATTCAAGCTTGACATGTTAACCTATGGTTTTGCCTCGACCAATTGTAGACGTTAGTGAAAGTTTCTATAAAATATATCGTTTGTACTCATTGAAGTTAATATGGAATGATACAATAACCCAAATTGCAGTGTTATTTTTCTCGTCACTTTTTCCCCTTTCAGCTAATTGATTTCTGCACTTATTGTTTGTGGCTCATGGAAATAGTTATTCCATTTAATATATTTGACATGAATTATTATGAAATTTCCATTCATATGTTTGATTGTAAATTTGTCATTTATTCTCACTTTATAAGTAAACAGCATTTCAAAAATCATTCTTCCATGCATTTTTCCCTAATTAAAGTTTAACTGAGCCGTCACTCTTGGAATGAAAACAATGGTATCAGACGGTTATTGCATTGTCAATTCCTAGCAAAAATGATTTCCCACATCTAAATAATTAAAGCTTTACAATGATTTTCCTATTAATATTTAATACACATCAACAAACAAAAAATAATAATAATATATCGCCCAGCTGCATCAGTAAGTTCTAAGAAATAATAAGCATCTCTTTGGTTGCAAGGCTTTGGAAATAATGATGAATTAGTCTAGTCACCAGTCCAGAGAGATGTTTCTTGAAAGGAAGAGATTGTCGATGTATTCAATGACTGGTCGGCTCGAGTCGATGTATTTTTCCATTTCCTTTTTAACGGAAGCGTCTGCAGGATCCAGCCGAATACACAAAGGTTGTAAGCCATGATTCAGATTAAAAGCAGAATTTGAGTGAAGTGCAGGAGACAATTATTGGAAAATAAGCGATGCTCGAAAGTGCATGTTCTTTATGTTTTAAGATTTCATACATTTTTTGTTTTTTTTTTTTGTTTTTTTGTTTTTCAAATGCCATTACATATTTAATACACCCAGTAGTTGTATTTCGTATGCTTACCGGTTTCATTTAGCCTAATAAGTAATTGATCCCTTGTTGGAAGAGCATACATCCCAGCGCCAACCGCCTTTCTGATTGTCCAGGCATGAAATGGCGCGCACACTTGATCATAAGCAGTTGAGGCAGCTTCTTTTAATGAGCAATCACTGAAAATATTATCTAATTAATTATCAAACAACCACAATGTTTTTTATATATAAAAAAAACAATGCATTTATTAATGTGCAACTGTTGCTGAGTTCTTTAACCGTTGAAAATGAGAGAAATGATAAAAATTTAAGGACTGAACCACAGCAAACTAGTGATGTATGATTCTCATCAAAAATGTATCAACAACCAGGCTAACTTGGCAACTTGAAAGAAAGTGGAAAGTTGGGTAACATACCTCGATGACAGATATTGCTCAAATAACACTTTGATGAGATCAAGACCTAGCCTGACTCTGCGAAGGTTGCGGGAATGGCTACCTTGCTTCCTTACGATATCGTTTTCAATATCATGTTCTAGAATACTGCTTAAGGTATCGTAGGCCTTTGATGCTTCTATCAAGTCATTTACCTGAGAATATCAACATGAACAAGGAATTAATATTGGGAAAAAAAACTGATCTTTATTTCCAATTTACTGATTCTGTCAAGAGAACAGAGACACAACTTACAGTACCTCATCTTCTGGAAATTAAGTTTTCAGGATTATTTAGCTCAATCTGGAATTCAACAAGCAAAACATATGCAGAAGAATCTCTAGTTCATACTCAGAATCTTAGGAAAGCAGAGTAAGCCAGTCATTGTCCATAGGATATGAATAAATATTATTTTCCTTATCGATTTAGGTTAAGATGGTGATGAATGTAAACTTACCTTTAAGTTATATGAATGATTAGTCATGTTCTTTGGACTCTCAAACACCCTAAGCATGTTCATTGGGGAAAACAATCAAATCGTGAAACCCTTTATAGGAAAATTCTTGATAGTGTGCTTTAATGGTGTGATATTCAGCAAAGCACACAAACTCACTCAGAACATATTCAATTAATCCTAAAAACCCTTCAAACTACAAATGTTGTATGCCAATATGAAGCAATATTCATGTTTACAATCCATGGTTTTCTCTCTTGTGGTTATCATTTCCACACAAAGCATCTCTATAGCTCCTTGCAAAGTTAGTGTAAAAAGGACAAACCAAAAATTAATACCATCCAAGAAGCTTAAAGTTTTCGTAGATATTAAGTAACAAAAATTGGACTAATGTTCAATTCAGAAGGTAAGCCAATGACATAAAAATTAGTATATATATATATTTTTTCACAATACAAACAAGCGAACATGAAATTTTTTAGCATCCTTGGAAAAACGCTCAAGCCAAATGTAAACAAGAATATAATCTCCGACATGGTACTCATTATGTCAATGATACGCGCCAATAAGTATTATATAAAACTTGTAATACTTAGTTTGATTTTCCTCCTAATATTACTATGAATCAGTTTGGTGAGAAAGACTTCGCAAATTGATTCTTTAATCAATTTAGGAACCATTTTGCGCTAAATCTAAACCAAAATAAGTTTGCATGGCATTCATATGAGAGTCCAAAATGGACATTTTAGGTGCGAAGGAACTCAAACAAGTCAAACTAGACTACAAATCATGAATGAATTTTTAAATCGAAGGATAAAATGGGGAGAAAAACAGCAAGGTGAATGAGATGAGAAATTCCGATTTTGAGATTTGATTTGATAAATATTAATTAGAGAAGGCATGTTTTGTTTGACTAGTGCATTTAGAATTTTGAGCACCAAAACGTTGATTACAAGTAAAAGCATCTTCTTCAAGAGAGAAAACAAACAAACAAACAAACAAAAAAAGGAAAGAAAGATAAAGACGCATCTTTGCATCATTGAGTGGATGACCTCCTGATTGATTTTATTTAGTAATTTTGGTTACAAAATCTGATCATGGTAGCAAATCAAGTTAGCTAATAGCCACTATCATGCGACAAGAAACATCGTAGAAGAGGGGGAAAATAGAAACAAACTGACTAACCTTGGAAGCGTACTCCAACTCGGCAAACTTGAAGGCAAAGCCAAGGCAGCCGAAGAGGACGGTGACAAGGGAGCAGGCACTGGAGAAGGGAGCGAGGCGGAGGTCGCAGGGGTCCTCGCCATCGCCATCGCCGTCGATCATCCTAGATATATCCTCAAAGGCGGCCGCCACCAAGGCGAGCGGCCTCGCGGCGGCAGCTCCCACCTCCAACGAGGGATCCGAGGGCGTTTCCTCCCCCATGATTTGCAATCAACGAATGCCAAAGAAACTCGTCTCGGCCATCAACGATCCTCAATGCACCGCAAAATCGACGAAGAGAGTCCTTCTTCCTGCTGTTCCTGAAGGGAGAGGGAGGGAAAAGGGCGGCGAAGGAGGAGGAGAAGAAGCCCAAAAGATTAGGGAACCCTCGAAAGCATCGGAGGAGCGGAAGAGCAATCCGCGGGAACCGGATGCCCTTCTGTTGTAAAGAAATAGAAATACAACCTTTGTCCCTTCTCTCGATTTAAATAATTCCTAGGGATGTCTTTGTAAATATATTAATATTTAAATTATTAGTCATAATATAATTCATATAAGCACTCCATTCTTTCATATTTACATATGGGTCCTTTTTTCCTTAGACAACATTTGTTATGCTGTAATGTAATGGAATTATATTACTTGGTTAAGGTTTGTAATGTAATCTTTGTTATAAGAGTGATTACATTTTATTTGGCATTCATTATTACTGTACGTCATCGATCATCGATCACTGGCTGAACGGTGGGCAGTCGGTCACCGACCGCTGTACGTTATCGATCGTCGATCATTGGTCAAACGACAGGCAACCAGTGGCAATTGGTGATGACCGGCGACAGCAACAACCGGCTACCGGCAGCGACGACCAACAACCGTAATCGGGGTTCTTTAGTCGTCAACCATCAGAGTTGACTTATTGATCTTATAATGTAATCTGGATTACATGAATTTTAGTCTATAATTCATATTATAATATTTTTTTTTAAGTTTTGTAATTCATATTAAAAAATTATACCAAACAAATATATTTATTTTATAATATAATAGATTGCAGTGAATCAAATGCAGCTTTAGTGGACAATAATTGCAACGTTTTCTTTTAAAGACCTTGGATGATCTTTCATGGTCAAATGACAAGATGGACATTTTATTTTTATCCAAATCATAAAAATAACACTATGAATATGCTTTCTTTGATAAAATGACAATTATTTTGGTATGCTAAAAAGATTTGACCAAATCTTCAAAAAGCCCTTCACAAATTCTATACAAAAAAAGGATTTTAGAAGAATAATTAAGAGATAAGCCAATGAAAAAAAAAAAAAAAAGAAGAAGAAGAAGATGGTTACGCTGGAATAAACTACAAAGCACAAATTGATAAACAAAGATTTATAGATTGAGTTTGAGTTTACATCCATCGACGATTATAATTGTGTCGCCATCCTCCACATCATGCCACATGAAAGATTTGTCTTCCTCAATAACATTCTCCTTATGAATGAAAAAATATCCATGCGGTGGCAAAACTAAGTCAACCTCGAGCTCTAACCATTGGATTTTCCTTCTCAGTTCACTTGCATTGTCTGATGCTTTCACCTCCATGGGGATTTTCTCCGTGCCATCGGCCCTTGGCAGCACCATCACCTTCAGCTTGTTGGAGCTCAGCATCGAAGAAGACGCATAGGGCCTCATCACAAAATTCACTATTGAGTTATCGACGATCCCATATTCCTCCAATCTTCGATGTCCTTGTAACTCATTGCCACCGTAGAACAACACAAATCTGCTCGTTGGGATGGCTTCGAACACACGGATGTGGTGCTTGAATTTAGCCACTGTTTCATTAGTGTAGGCCTCGAAAGTGCGTTGTTGCCCCGATAACGGTTCATTGACGATGATCTTGATTTGACCATGGGTGTCAATGTCAGTGATCATGAGGTAGATTAAGGAGTTTTGGAGGATACCACATTGCTCGATGTTGCGATTGTCGATCAACTCTTGGCCTTTGAAGTAGAGCTTTTGGTTGGAGATAGGGTAGCCATGATCCTTGTTTACCTTCTCTTTGATCTCAAGGACCGTGTCAAAGAAACCAATCTCAATGGAGAAGTTTTTACTTGTGGAAGTCTCGATGATCACATCCATGAATAGTTTTTCTTTGATCTGTGAATAAATTCCGTACAGAAAATTGCTATGTGGAAAAGGGGAGGAAATACGTTTTCAAATGTTAAATAGGAAATTAAGGAATAGGAAAGTGAAATATTGGAAATTCAGTTAATATAGAAAGAGAAGAATGAATTGTTAAATTGGAGAGAGAATAATAAAGAGATTTTCAAAAAGGAAAAAACTTTTTTTTGGGTGAGAGATTTTATTTCCCTTTCTCAAAAAATTGATTCGTTCAATTTGCAGGAGATTGGATTTTATCAAAAGAAAATAGGAAAAATACTTTTTCTCTTCTCGTTTTCTTAATAAACGTGTCAAATTTTAAATAGGAAACTGAAATAAAAGGGAAGTGGAATATTCGCAACCTCTTTGGAGAGGGAATAAGAAAACAGAACAGAGATGGAAAGCATCAACGTTTTCTAGAAGGGAAAGTTGAAGAATGCAACTGGATTCTTTTATCTTTCTAATTTTCAAATAAATCAACAATTTTATTTATTTATTTATTTTTAATTCGAGGATGAACGAATAGTTTAAATGCCTATGTTTTTGAAACTTCTTCATTAGTTTGCTTTTCTTTCGCTTCGATTTAATAATCTATATTATTTATAAATGCTTCCAAATAGAACAAAAAAACAATTTGACTAGTGAAATCAAATGACGAATATAAATAATAAAATGAAAAAAAGTTGCGATGTGAACCAATTAGAAACAATTATAACTTTATCTCTGTAAATTTATTTACAAATAGTATCATAAAAAGACACATGTTACATTTTTTTTTATATGTTCAGATTAAAAGTTCAAAGAAAAAAAAAAGGATCATAATCAAGCATTAAATAAATTTGTAAACTTTACTCTTAACTTTTCTTGTGACAAACTCTACCTGTGAAAATAATCTGACCATTATTCAAACTCATTTATCTGATATAGTAATGGCATTATTATGTTCATTCAAAATGCTGTTAATCCATACTCACCTGGTGACGCAGGCAAATGCATAAAATCGAATGCATTAACATGAATAATGTGACATACAGATTACGACATACCTGGACGAACAAGGACTGCAATAAGCCACAAGGCTTGTGATCTCATTTTCTTGCAAGGGGGCATAAAAATATGGTCCATTAGACCGTAAAGGGCCAGTCCTCGCCCTTCTCATTCCCTTTTACAAGGCTCTATTCCCCCTTTGCATATAATGCGAGGAGGCAGAAGAAAGACATCATGATTAGGTGAAGATATTACCAATCCAAGGGAATATCTGCGATATCTCGATAATAAATGAAGGTATCGTTGTATGACATTCTCATTGGCAAAGCTATTCTCGTGGAGAACGAGCCATAAGGAATCAAAAAGGATTCTTTGCTACGGTGATATTGTGGACAGCCACTGCAGCAGTGGGCTACATGGTGAAAGGCACCATCCTGCAGTTGTCCTGAGCCTGTAACTCTGGAAAAGAACAAGAATTAGAATCAGCAGGAAGAAATAAAAAGAAAAGAATTATAAAATCTCTTTTACATACATTTACAAGATGTACATGGAAGATTAAACTTTTTCTTTCAGAAAAATGTTTCGATCAAACAACATTCAAACGGGCAACACTTAAGTTTCAGGTTTGGACCGAGGATCTTCTTTGAAACCCTTGCTGAGAATATCATAGTTGATTGATGCAAGCTGGGACAGATTCTAATCACCAAAGAAGAGATATCAGAATCAAGTTAACAGAAATGCAAAGGTCAAAAAGCATGTATGTAAGTTAATCAACAATTCTTTGAGTAGTATATAAATGTTGATTCTTCTATCATCCTCACAAAAACTTAATGCAAAATTTCTGCAAACAAAGATTAAAACCAGATTCATGTAGATAATCTTATTGACATGAAGGATTAAGTTAAACATATTAATTACTTGCATGAGAAATTCCACAACGGACTAGTACTGGAGAATAGAGATGCAGCCTTGTATAAATGATAAGATCCATGTAGTGGACATTGATACAGGATGAACTTTCTAAACATGGACAAAGCTTCTACACCTATTTTCTTAGGAAAAACGTCAGTCCTGGCTCTAATAACAACACAACCAACAAGATTCCTACTAAAAAACATGGTTGTTGTCCCAGCAAGATTGATTGATTATTGGCATGCTGTCAGCCAACACATATTAGTCTAAAAAGCTGCAAGTTATCAGTCTTTTTCGTTATGACAAATTTGGGCAATTAAAGGGCTGTACATCATGAAAATTTTCAAATGATTTTGATCTTGGAGAAATAAATCATTCAGTTTGAACAGCAACGGTATACATCAATTCTTTGACCCTACAAGCCAAAGATAAATAATAGAAAACGCCAACATTATGTTGCTACAGAGCCTCACAACATTATTGAGCCTATTGACCAATTCCGGCAAGATGGTAGAGGAAATAGTTTGGTGATACCAACAAAAATGAAGGGGCGTAGTTGGGAAAAAATTATTTGGTGCATGTGAATATCAGGTTTTTGATGAGGTTCAAGTGCAAAATTCCAACCAAAATTGATCTGGAACTAATTCACAATTCATAGCATGAATGCCATGGCAAAATTTTCACATGCCACTGGAAATATTGGGGAGCACACCAAAACTATTGAACCTTCCACAATTTAAAAATACTTGATCAAAGGAATATATATATAAAAAAAAAAACATCACTGAACTGGCCTCAAATTTATTTTAAAAAAAACTATGTAGACCTGTTTTTTTTTTTCAAAACAACTTTGCATGGCTTCATCACATTTGCAATTGAGGTGGATCAACATGGTTTAGGAAAACTTCTTCAGCTAAACAGATGACAAAACCAATGGACCAAGAAAACAATACAACATGTATATTGGCCAGTAATACATGTGAATCATAGTTTAGCCTTACTGATATAACTGCCTCTCTACTTAGAAAGTCATCTATGAAACCATGATTCCACTACCAGAAATGTGAAATTTCTTTTCAGCCAAACATGACCAAGTTCCAGAGCCTCACATAACTATACTCAACATGCTAATTAAAATAAAATACCTACGCTGTAAGTTCTGTTAAATATGATACATGAAGCAATTTTTGCAATTGTGTACGCCAAGAAAAAATTTCCATCTCCAAACTGAGGTCAGTATATATAAATATAATATATTAGTATTTAATAAAATCAATCACATGCTAGCAGGATGTTTGGAATTTCGGAAATATCTACAAGCACTAGACCAAGGGAAAAGGTAGACATTTTAATTTGAAATTTAGTTTAAAAAAACGGTTTTAGAATTACTGGTGTTCTCTCACAGGCAAAAAAAAAAAAAAATCCTGTGCCCAATCATACAATTACATGATTAGTTTTACAACTGATGGAATGATCTTATTTATTATCCCAAATCAATAAGATGGTTGAGCATTTTGTTCTAGCAGCCTACCTACAAATGAAAGGCCCAGTGATAGGTATGTAGGTTACTTTTCCCTTCGTGATGAACAATTAATGTGCTTGCCATGTAAATCCATGTAAGGTATTGATGAATGTCAACTATTACTAGGATCGACAGAGAGGCTACTAGCATGTTGCAAGAAAAACTTTATTAAAGCTTACTGAATTCTAAATTTGATGCATATAAATGTCAAATTCAAACTCATACCCAATGCAATAGGTTAGAAAGCCACATATCCACTTGTAAAATTTACACCTTATCCAAGTGAAAAGGAAGATACATATTAAAAAAAACTGCTTATGATGGTCCACCACAACTTTTCCTCGTAAAGCAAATGTTTGGGGATCCAATGATAAGTTTTATTGCACATTTGCACTGAAGTTACTGATGTTAAAAGTTACTGCATCTTCAATATTTTCTTTATTAACACTGACGCCAAAAATCATCAATGATTAGCATATCATTTCGGAATAATGCAGGATAAAATCTTTACAACATTATCTTGTCTCTGCTGTTTTCCACTATCAATACTTTATTAAGAAACACCAAAGAATGCCCATAGTACTTGCAACGCCATGAACTTTAAAAAAATAAAAGGAGGAGCCAACACAAGAAGAAAGTATATAATTGATCTAAAATTACCTTGAAAGAGAAGTTACTAAATGAATAATTAACGGACGAGTTGTAATCAAATTCAGCAATTCCTCCACATTCATCACCCTGATTAAGATAATTCACAGATGAAGAAATCAACAGACAAACAAAATTAAATTTTCTAATATAAACTATAAATTTATCAAAATGAGGGATTAGGAACCAGTGAGCAAGTATGAAATGTTACAACTTCTATACCAGTTCATCATGATTGTTGCTTGTACAACTACTATTTCCACTTATGCTTCCATTATCACTAGAATCTTCAAACTCACTGGCTTCATATATCTGTTCATCTGAAGGATTCCAAGAATAACGACTAGTGAAATAGCTGGTATCTAGTGCATTATCAGATGAAGGAACAAATGCAGCCTGAAGAAAGTTATAGCATTAGTGGATATATTAAATCATAATAGTAAGGCAAACAGTAATTGCATCACCTTCTGTCTCGCTAGTGTGTCCCAATTGATATCCTTAAAAAATATATGTTCCTTCACCTAGAAGAGTGCATTTTCACAAAAAAAAATTTAAGACCATCAAGCTCACCATATATAACTAGACAAGTGGCAATATCGATACACTTACTTCTGAAGCACCTCTCGCTCCAAGTCTTTGATGAGGATCTTCAGTCAATAATCTGGAAATTTGACAGAAATCATGAATAATTGTGTCCTAAAAATCTACTAAACCAAGCCTTTAAAACCAATTAAATGAACAAGACACAAGATAACCTTCACGACAAATAAAGATAATATTTCGTAATGAAATATGTAACAAGCAATTGAACTCTTTTGCTCATGGGCAATTATCTAGTTTACTGTATTCTAGAAAAGCATCATTAGATAATTGAAAATAAAAAATCTAAAAAAGAAATTTTCATTAACCTTTGGTTATCATTCTATAAAAAATTTATTTCTTATATAATGCTTGACCTTTTATAAAAAAGAAAGAAAAAAGAAGAAGAGAAAAGCATTATTAAGAAAATTATTAGAAATGGAAAAACATAAATAAAAAATAATAATTAAGTGTGGCGTGAACTGCTCCCGTAACCAAAAAATCCTTGGTGTTATGGAGAAAAGTCATACATTGCAATAGAATATTCTTGAAAAAAAAAATACATTTGGAAATCTTAATCTTCATTTTCAATAATCATTACATTTTTTTCTTATTTTGTTTAGTAGCGCTATCCAATTCATAAATAAAATGCGCAGCCCAGTGCATGAAGCTCCCGACATGCGGGGTCACAGGAAAGGATCTATTGCATACAACTTTACCTTGCCTTTTACAAGAGACTATTTCCATGACTCAAATCTGTAACTTCAAAATCACACAACGACAATTTTGTCATTGCACCAAGACTCTCCTTCTATCCAATACATAAATAATAAATTTGAATAATATTATTAAAAGAAAAGAATATGTATTCTTGAAAAAAATATTGAATAACTAGCATTAATTATATATCTAACTTTTGTCAGTTTAGCTATCCATATTCATCCTATAATTAATTCTTACACCCAATAAATCTACAGAATTATTCTATGCCAAAGTTTCGTTCTCTGCTTAGAATGGATCAATTTTAGTAACGTGTCATCTTGATAGTTGACACACTTCAGCTCACTTTAAAGTGTTCCACGATCAATTTAAATGTTTAAAATATTATAATCGTCTCACAAATGAATTGTTTGCCTCCAAATATATGCCTATAGTCATCCTTGTTGAAATTGCAACAATTCACTATTCATATCTATGATATATTATGTTTGATATACAAAACAATGCAATTCTTAATGAAATGAAATAAAAAAATAATGTATAGTTTATACATTGTCCTCAAAGAAGATATAAAACCATTGTAGACAAAGAAATTTTTTACATATATTTTTCTTATTTGATCCCATAAAATTCATGATTCAATATGATTCTCATTTCAAAAATTCATCAAAGTGGTTCATAATAGAGAACCTCAAATTGACGATCTTGCATATAGTAATTTTAGAAAGTCAATTGAAGCCAAAATCAAATATGCCAATTGCTTGCTAGTTGTCAAACAACAACTTGCTTAGGTAGCTGATTAGTATGAAGAATGGAGAAGCTAGCTTTTACACTAAGCAATTGTTGGTTCTTTCTTAATCTCAATTCCAATTAATTAGTATCCACTCAAGAACAAGCAATTTTAGTAAGAGACTGTGTTGGAGGTCACAATAGCTTAAAGCGAAAGTCAGTGCAATTCAAAAGCTCAAGGTCTAGTGATAAGCAAGAAGATGATTATAGAATTTTATATATTTTTTTATCTTCTTTTCTTCCTATGCTTTCCCTAACAAGTAATCAACATACAATTCCTAACATTTCCAGTCAATTTCTTCTTGTTATTACACCATGGAATTCGTTTCCACTTCCCTTCTGAACACTTCTCTTCCTCCAGAAGAGACAAAAAGAGCCTTAAGGTATGTCAACTAGAGTGTATGAAGAGGGGAAACAAAGGGGGAAAAAAACTAGGGAGAGGAATAGTGATCGGAAAGTAGAGAGAGAATTTGTCTGTTTTATTTACTTTAGAAGAGAGGGGGAAGGCCAAATAAGCAAAGACATAAGATCTCAAGTCATGCCAATCAATATGAACGAAATTTATCATTCCACCCTCCGACTGGCATGGCACTAAGCTCGGAATGATTGCAAAGGTAGGTCTCGGAGGGCGCCATGATAACACGACCTCGAGGCAAGTCGCAAAGGGCACCACAACCTCGTAGTAGGTCACGAATGTCGTCGCAACCTAGAGGCGGGTCATGAGGGCACCCACGACTTCGCAGCAGGTCGTGGAGGCACCCACGACCTCGCGGCAGGTCACGGCAACGCCCATGAAGGCCCCACAACTTCACAATAGGTCGCATAGATTGCAGAGGCACTACAACCATCATTTTTATTATTATTATTTTTCCTTTCTTTTTTTTTTATACATTGTTTTCATGGTTTTTTATATTTTTGCAAATAATTTTTCATTGGTCAGTTAAAGTCTTTTCCTTAGCTCTATTAATTTTTTTATAAAATATAATTTATTTTCCCTCATTCATCCCTGGTTAACTCTGCTCATAATGACCTACCATGACCGGTTCCAAACCCGAATAAAAGAGGAGGGTTGCATTAGGTTGCCAGCGTTAAACTAAGGTAAATGTTCAATGAATGGATTCACTAAACTACTGTGCTAATGCTAGATTGTTCCTCGGAAGGAATGCGTTGCAGACTCCGACTGTAACGTTTCAGCAAGGACTGCTATATTTCCAGAACTCAGATGTAGTGATAAATATGCAAGAGTTTGCGTTACAGAGTCCGACTGTAACGTCTTGGCAAGGACCGTTACATCTCCATGAGAACTTGGGTGTAGTGTTAAATAAGCAAGAGTTCTCACATCATAGGTTAGGTAA
>JBAMHZ010000038.1:539260-553279 GCA_037177395.1 Alpinia galanga
GATCAAAGTTGCTATACATTTTTGTGAACGACGTCGTGCAACATTGCAATCAATGGTTGATCAACGATCAATTTCTTCAACATCGACGATGATGACATTATAGCTCAACTCATGAGTCCTAGGGGATGTTGGCGTCATCCGGTCACGGCCAGAATCTAATCGAATCGCTACCACTTTGCAACCAAATTGTTAGAATTTCAACTGATTTCGAGTGTTTCTAACAAAATTACTATTGGCGTTCATGAGATCAAAATCACACACACACACACACACACACATATATATATATATATATATATACACAATTTATTCGTGAGTATCTCTATTATCCACCATCTGATCGAGTGAGTACCATAGCTAAATCCTTAAATCACAGATAATCAGACAATAGATAATAAATGTGCTCACGAATACTTATAAATAAATTATATAAGATAATATTTCAATCTAATAGGTATATAAAATTATAATTTCAACTAAGTAAAATTATTAAATGGAATAAGATAATTTAAGGTTTTATTTTTATTTTATAAAATAAGATAGCGCATTAAAGTACCTTATTATGTATAATTTTTCAAAAATGTCTTACAAAATTTTATTGATACCAAAAGTTTCTTATGAAAGCACTTATTTTAGTTTTTCATCTTAATAAATTTTTTTAGTTGGTAGTACTATCTTGGCTTTTCGACTGGATTAATCTTGAGACAAATTGATTTGGTCTCATAAAAGTTTTTCATTAATTATCAAAATAAATTGAGAAATACTTACGATAAACAATCCAACAACTAATATTTTAAAATTTATCATCTCATTTAAAAGAAAATTATCACAGTTAAAATTCAAATCGAAAATATACAAGAGATTTGAGCCAATAATAACCTTATTTAATGTTGATATAATAGTTATCAATAAAATTACTTCAAATTGATTTAAATATTTTTATATAAAATACTCTTTACTAATTTAAATAAAAATATTTAAATTTTATTAAAATCATTTTAATTTGATCAAAATAATTTCAGTGTATTATATATATTTTTTATAATTTAAATATTTAAATTTTCTCGATTAATTCCGAAGATGAAGGATAAATTTAAAAATCAATTTACGTACATTAAAAAATTATAATAAATCCTTTTCATCTTTATTTAAATATTATATATATATTTTTCTACGAAGTGTCCTTTTAATTTGTATCCCAATAATTATTAATGCTTTTATAAAATAAAAATATGGAAAGTATTAAACTTGTATTTTCATGCTTTTTGATTGGGTGTGACGTGCCATGATGAGTGGAACAGGGGAGCAGCGGCAGCGCTTTCTTCTTCCGCCCTTCGCTTTTGCGCCGTCGGTGCTCGCGCCTGACGTCACAAAGGCAACCCTGTCGCGTGTGGAGCAGGCATCGTCGCAGCATTCCCTGCTCTTGAATTGCTCATTCCTCCCCTGGTGGCCCCGTCGACATTGATGCCTCTCCTCACCGCATCCAATGCTCATGCATGCTTGCAAGCAGATACAGTCCAAGCTGCTGTTCCATACGTCGCCAAATTGATGCTTCATGCACGCACCTCGCGTACGTAACCACGTAGATGACGATCCACACTGCACTCCTCGGAGTTGACGCAGAATTTTCCCCCTTCTTCTGCCTAATTTGCGTGATGGATTGATAAGCTAAATAAATAGCACGGTCAAAGCTGAGCTTTATCTGTGCCAATGAATTGCCGGCTTTGCACGGTAAAGTGCAACCCCGATTAGATTGTCTGAAATCACAGTCAGGTGAGGATTTGCCCCATTCACACGGAGAATCGCAGTGAATACACAACACGCCTGGGGCTCAACTGAAGACATTGATGCAGAGTTCAAAGTGATTTATTTGCATAGTTTTAGACATTAAGTACAAGAACAAGAACAGTGCTCTGTTTCGTTCTTGCTGAGGCTCTGCAACAACGACTCTGTCGCAGGCCACTGCTTTCGTGTAGTTATCGTCTTTGCCCGCTGCTGTGCCTAAAGCTGCCAAAAAACTCAGACACCATGCCATGAGAAAAAGAAGCCACTTTGCTCCCCAAAAAGAACTCGTTGCTCCGCTAAAAACAATTTGGAATGGGATTAGATAAAGCGATGGATGATGAGAAGAGAGAGATGAGAGGATTTGGATTCGTTTACACTGGTTGGAATCGTAGAAGGTTAAAAGGGCATCGAGAGAGAGAGAGAGAGAGGTGAATCATGGCGCCTTCCATCATCGAAAGGTCGGTATCTTTATGGCGAAAAGAGAGAATAAAAAGATAAAAAGGAGCGCCCTGAATTCGACCACTCATTGTGATGCTGCTATAGTTTCGCGTGCTTCTTTGGCTGGCAACAAAAAATTCTACCTTTTTCTTCTAACGCATCTTGTGGCCCTCTGCCTCCTCTTCATCGTCAGCTCGACGACGAGAACTTGCGTTCGCATTCGCATTCGCCGCCCACGTCACCATCTACCTCCTCATAAGTCGATTGCTTATTACTGTGGCCGTAATCTGTTTCTTCTTCTTCTTCCTGCGAGCTGGGACAGTTTGGTCTCTTGCTACTTTGGCTTCTCTGGCGTTGGATTTTTCTGCGATTTCGCCTCTTTTCTGTTGGTTCGATGTGTGCTCTGTTCCTCAGCGTTATTCCGCTAAAAACGAGATTTTAATGCTCCATGCTTCACTAAGATGCAAATTTGACGACCTTGAAGGATTCTCTTCAGAGGGATTCAAAATGCGACAACAGTGGCTTTGCTCTCCGTCTTCACATTTCTCACACTAGAAGCTACTCTAATACTACAACTTGAAAATGTCTTCCATTGGTCTAAATAATGCAGCTGCACTGCTCGATGAAATGAAGCTGTTGCGAGAAGCTCCCAATAAGCCAAGTTAGTATCATGCTCACATATCATAACTCTTGCAATTATCCAAAGTGTGTGCCTCTTTTGCTTAGTTTTACGGTGTTCATCCTTGTGTTCTTGCTGTCGAAGTAACCAATTTGGGTTTTGCAGGCGCAAGAAAGGTGATAAACTCTGAGCTTTGGCATGCCTGTGCTGGGCCACTTGTATCATTACCCCAACCAGGCAACCTTGTGTATTATTTCCCACAAGGGCATAGCGAGCAGGTTAATTTCTTTCTTTTCTTTACATACTTTCAAAAGTTTCAACATCCATGATACAATCTATTTGCTCAAGAATCCGTATGGATAGAAGTTCAAGCTTTGTTTTCTCAGTTTATGAAATGCTACAGCAATGGAGTATACTTGGTATGATGACTAAAAGTTCAAATTTACACAGCGTATAGCCACAATGAGACATGATCAGTTTTTTGTTGCTTCCAAAGTATTTTACAAACAAATATTTGTTTCTTAAGCATTCTACTGGCCCTTTGCTAGGTGACTGCATCGACTAGGAAAATAGCAAATTCACAGATCCCCGCCTACACAGATCTCCCACCTCAGTTGATGTGCCAAGTTCATAATGTTACATTACATGTAAGTGTAATTTAACTGAAGTTGTTGATCCACATCTTTTCGGAAAAGAGTTTTATATGTGCATTGTTGTTTCTGGAATCCGCTACAGGCCGACAAAGAGACTGATGAAATATATGCTCAGATGACACTTCAGCCTGTCAATACTGTAAGATATTCACTTTTCATTATGGATTTTTTTTAATGGCGATTAGTGTGTTGCAGTCTAAAAATCAATCAAGACCTTTTGTTGGTTAGACAATATCAAAAAATTAAATCAATTTTTGCTAATTTCTCGTGTGACTGATCTGTTCTTTGGTGTTGGTATTTAACGTTTCCGGAATACAATCTGTAGAGGCAAATTAATATTTGTGGAATGTAAATAATTTTTTTTCTAGTATTCTGATGTATATTAGAAACATACCTTGTAAGAATTATTGCATGGTGAATAGATGATGAACCACTCATTTATATTATAGAAAATTTGGTTGCAACTTACATAGAAAAGTAAACCACTAGAATGCAACAATATATGAGTACTAGATTATTCGTATTAGTTTCCTTCAAAGTTAGAGTTGTTTTGTAAGACCTGAGAACACTCAGCAACGAACACTCAGCAACACACAATATTGCAATTGCAGTTCAATTACTTCATGCAACTCTGTCATGAACAGATTTCCTCAGAGTGAAAGATTTAAAATGGTTGTAGGGTCTTGTCATTTTACAAAGTTCCTCAAACAACAATACATGGATTTGTTTTCCCATTTCAGGAAAGTGATGTTTTCCCCATCCCGGACCTTGGTTTCAGTAAATGTAAGCACCCATCCGAATTCTTCTGTAAGATTTTAACTGCAAGTGATACTAGCACACATGGTGGATTCTCTGTACCTCGAAGGGCTGCTGAAAAACTATTTCCACAACTGGTGAGGAGTTTGTGAATTCTTTGTTTCTATCATGTCTGCCTCTAAATTTGCTTTCTTTTTCCAGGACTTCTCTATGCAACCTCCAAATCAAGAACTTATTGTTAGAGATTTGCACGATAACTCCTGGACATTTAGACACATTTATCGTGGTATGAAAATTGGTGTTTTGGGAACTTAATACAATTTTTAAAGAAAAAAGTTTTAAGCATAAACATCCCTTTTTGTCCTAATTGGTGTTCTCTTGTATGCATTTTCTACTGGTATAGAATTTTTATTCTTGTGCCGCTCTTCTTTCCAGGACAGCCAAAGCGACACCTTCTTACGACTGGATGGAGTCTGTTTGTGGGTGCAAAAAGACTAAAAGCTGGTGATTCTGTATTATTTATCAGGTGAAATAATAATTTACTTGCCTGTACAACAACTCGGACTAGTGGCATATTAAACATGCTACAATACAAACTGCTCTGATCCAAATAACTGAATAACTTGGTCATTCGCTGAGTTATATAGTTGCATGCACGAGTACTAGTAGAACATTTATATTGGGAAGAATGTTAAAAAGAGTTGGCTGGTTTATCACTAGACTTTTTCCTGGTAATTCAGTTTGAGAAAGTATGCCTCCGCATATAACCAGGACCTGATGCAACTTTTGGTTCATAGGGATGAGAAGTCTCAGCTACTCTTGGGTGTTAGACGTGCCAATCGAAAGCAAATAGCCCTGCCATCATCTGTACTCTCCGCAGACAGTATGCACATTGGTGTCCTTGCTGCCGCTGCTCATGCTGCATCAAGTCGGAGCCCATTCACTGTATATTATAATCCTAGGTACAATGGCTTCCTCTTTGTCCATCTTTGCTACTTCAAACTTCAATTCTTAGTTATTAGTCTTTATCTGAATTTTTCAGAGCTTGTCCTTCAGAGTTTGTAATTCCTTTAACCAAGTTCCATAAAGCTGCATATACCCAAGTATCAATTGGGATGCGATTCGGCATGATGTTTGAAACCGAGGAGTCAAGCAAACGCAGGTTCTTATTCTAATATAAGAAAGTTCAACTTTACTTTCTAATACCCCTCAAATAGTTTTTAATCCTTATTGAAACATTCAGTTTGTATCATACATACGATGCTTAGTACCTACACCATGATGATAAAACATACTTTGATTTGATGATGCATAACGTTTGTTGGTCATGTTTATAGATACATGGGCACAATTGTAGGCATCAGTGATTATGATCCTGTAAAATGGCCTCGTTCAAAGTGGCGAAATTTGCAAGTAAGTAAACTCTAATTCTTTTTTGTTCTTGAAGTTCTTTGCATTTAGTAACTATATGGAGATTCAGTTCCCTTGTGCATAACATTTATGACTCATATAATTGTCAGGTAGAATGGGATGAACATGGTTATGGAGAGAGATCTGATCGGGTTAGTGTATGGGAAATCGAAACTCCAGAAAGCCTTTTTGCTTTTCCTAGTGTAGCTTCAACTTTAAAAAGACAGTGTCTTCCTGGATATGCAGGTAAAATTTTTCCATATCTCATGGAATCATTCTCTTATTTTCATTTTTGCCTCCCATCCGAGTGTCTCAATAAATCTAACTCAGTAGGATATTGTTGGCTCTTAACAAATAGCAAATGGTAGCGAAAAGGTTAGTGTTGTATAAAGCTTGAAAAAAGTGATCTGATAAACAAATTCTTATTTTTCTGGTTCTGCTAAAATATTTCCCAAATTGATGACTATTATTCCAGTCAAACCAGTATATATTATTTAACTAATTGGATATTAGCTCCCTTAACATCTTAGTATGTCCATGTGCATAGAATCACCAATAGCTGAAGCCAATAGTTATTTTTTGCAACATAATGAGTTAAAGGAACGTCCTTCCTATAGCATGGTTAGTCAATCAACGTAGATAGTGTTAGTCTCAGAAGTCAGTGTAATGACAAACCTCATGGAAACTGCTTTGAGCAACTCTACTCTGCTATGGAACTATGCAAATTAATGATCTGAACAATCAATTAGGCGATTAGTTAAATTCCAGCACTATTTGTATATGAATCTTCTATTTAAAGAGGTGTCCAACCATAATCCATAGCACAATAACAACAAAAACCTGTTCCCCCTCTACAATCATTTTGGCTGCTAAACTTATTGGAGATGCAATAGGGAGTCTCACCATTTGCCTCTGGCAGAGACTCAAACCCCTGTTTGTATCTTGGGGTACAGATCCAATCCACCCTGCATGAAAGACTGAAATCTAACCTTTGGACAAAGTCTTCTTGCCTCCGGTTTTATGTTCTTCATCTTTTCTCTTTAAATCTTTTGTATTAATTTGTTGTCTAATAATTTTCTATTGCTTGGTAGAATGAAAATTTTCTCTTAAGTTGTCACAGATCTAACATCTTTGTCCTTTGGTTATGCACTTTGATTTAATAAGATCCTGATTATCCTTGTATCATGTAGGTCCTGCAATAAACAGGCATCTAGGAAATCTGAAAACTTTACCAAATCCGACCAGCAATGGGAACATTGATCCGCAGAACTTTGCTGGCATTGGTCCAGAAGAATTTCTTAGCTTTCTTGATAAGTCATGTAATCCTAACTACAATGGTCTGCTTGGCCACCATCCATCAATATATGCCAATATATTGCAAAATGCCAGAAGTAATGAATTTCAGAGAAACATAACTATGCCGGCTTTAGGGACAAAAAGAAATTCTACCAAGCAAGTAGTTGGCACAGCAGTAATTCAACAGAAACAGCATCTCCATATGCAGCAATCCATGTTTGTTTCTGGAAATGTAATACCACAAGCACATAGTTCAGTACCCCAGGGTGTTGAATCAGATTTTACTAGAACCAATGTTACTTCACTAGTATCAAGCACTGAAGAAGCCCTTCCAGCAGAAGATGAACAAAATTTTCATGATCATGATGCAGAGGGTGTGAATCCTAATAACCCACAAAGGAGTGAAAGTGCATCTTTACATGAATCCATTGGTCAACAAGAGATAGTGGCTGTGGAACCCACTGTTGAATTGGAAGAGAAATCAGAAAATATTGTCAAAACAGATTCCGGTGACATACTTGAATGCCTGGAAGAGTTTGTGAAACATCAAAATGAAGAAAGTTCCACTGGTTCAGGCTCTTTCAGTGATCGCAGGAATGCAGATCTTGCACCTGTAAAGCAAGATTTACAGGTGACAGAACAAGGTCATGGCAAATTTGTTCATCAGCAGCATAACGAAACTTTAGCATCGGTTTCAAATGGGTTCAATGCAACACAATCATCAGACATCACTAACCTAAGTAACTTATTTCTGCATCATGACTACCCACATCATGCCTTGGGCCATGATGATTGGATGATGCAGCATTCCTGCCTGCAACCCTTCGTAGGTTTGTCAAAGAAACTGGAATTTCCGTACATGAACATTAAGTCAGATTCCTATGTATCTTCTACTGCAAATGGTGTAACTTGCTCTACGGATGTATCTTTTATAGCTGATCCCCGTGCTTTTGAGCCCATTCAGACATGTCAGCTTCCATGCATTTCAGATTCACAGACCCCTCAGCGCTTCACAACTAATAGTCAAGAATATTTAGGCAATCAATTGAACTCACTTGATGATGAGCTAGTTGTCCAAGGTATTTTATCATCCGAGGTTCAAGGAGAGTGCAGTATCATGCATGGTATATCCAACTCGTGTGGGATAATGGACTTATCGGAGGAGAGCAACAGCCAGAACAATGCAATTAGCAATCTTCATCTTACTAACACAAGTATGGATATCAGTCATGTTCCAAATATGGCCATAGAAGGCCTGAGTAACTTGGGGTCTTCAGAGTTTCATATTCCTTCAGTGATGCCCCTTTGCAATTTCACTTCGAATCATGAAACAATGTCTCAGATTACATCATCAAGAATGACAGATTCAGCCTTTTCTCTACACGACATCCCTGACAGCTCCGCAGGGACTTCATCTGGCAGCATGGCAGCGAATGATTACAACCTGTGCCGAGGTTCTAGGAAGCAAACATGTCAACAACCTTTGAGAACATATACTAAGGTGAAACACTTGATGCTCAAACTACTAAAATCAAAATGGACCCCTTTTTTTTTCTCCCTTACATGTTATTCATCTATTGCTGAACAGGTTCAGAAACTTGGATCCGTTGGAAGGTCCATCGATGTGATGCGTTTCAACAATTACCACGAATTGAGATTCGCCATATCGTGCATGTTTGGATTAGAGGGACAAATGGATGATCCACGAAGTTCCGAGTGGAAGCTTGTGTATGTGGATTATGAAAATGATGTTCTCTTGGTTGGAGACGATCCATGGGAGTATGCACTCTTCGATCCTTCTCTTACAACTATCAATAGTTACTAATATCCAAAGATAATCATGCTAAAATAATCACTTTTTCTTGCATTCTTACCTCTTTTCAAATATGTTTTTTTGTGGTATTTTCACTTCAGATACTGATCATACACTAGATACTGTTACTTTTCATTGCTCGAGCATTGGATTTTTGATAACTTATGTTCGGTTCATGAAATATTCGCCCATAAAGGGATTTAGCAAATGAGTTACTGCTCATATGAAAAAATATTCACCTGTGTGCTTGTAGGGAGTTCGTCAACTGTGTTAGATGCATCAGAATTTTATCACCTTCCGAGGTACAACAGATGAGTGAGGTTGGTCTGCCGCTTACGGATGGCTTTGCATAAACCATTGAGCAAATGGATGTATATGGGCCAAAACATCAGAACCAGAGCTTCACCATGCCTGAGATCATAAAGCAAGAGTGTTCTTCTAACTTGTTAGGATTTTTTTCTTCATCCATCTTGTATATTCTTGTATTTTTTTCCTAGGTTTAGGGCATGCCTGTCGGAGAGATTCATGTATTGGGGGGGCATGAATGATGGTGAATTGTATGGAAAGGAGACTTGGTGATGATGTTAGTTTAAGAACTGCTTCCTGAGATTGCTCATTCCTGAGAAGAAAAGTGAATACATCGATGGAATGATATCTTCGAGCTTAGAGATGATTCTTACATTGTTCTTGCTCAGTTTTTCTTGCTTTCCTATGAACTAGATCTTCGCATTGGTGGTCTCTACCTTCTTCCTCTACAAGGTGGATTCAACTTCTAAGTTTTTTTTTTTGTTTTTGTTATTCATCAAAAATCAAGTCAAAGTGGATGATTTCCTATGAAAAGATTCAAATCAAATAAAATAACAAACATTCCCAACTAAAATGATCCTTATTTTTTTTGTGTACAATTCCTTATTTAAATTCTTGATATTAATAATAATATATTTTGTAGCTAGCTCCTAAATTTTCCAAGTATATGTTAATAATTTTTATTTCGTATTTTATATTTAAAAAATAGTTAATAATTCAACCCACGGGGTTCGAATGAACCGAATCTGTTACCGGCCTCACATGCTCATTGATGCCATTTATTTCGGAAATCCCTAAAAATAGAAAAGAAAAAACAGAATCAATAATAATTAATGAAAAGGCATGTCCAAATTGCAGCGGCGCAACACGGAAGCCGAAAGGGAATCCGGCTCGCCTGCCTCCGTTAGGGTTTGGTTCTTCCCCTTCTCTCTCGAAACCCTTTAGAAGAGATTGTTCTCGCAGATCCTCCCTCCCTTTCTTCATCCGCCAGGCCAGGAGTCGTTGCCTTGCTCGGTGTATTGCATGGCTGGATTGAAGCAGTTGAAGAGGGTGTCCTGGGCCAGAGAGTTGAATCAGGTAACAATTGAACTGGATCCATCCCGACGCTATGAATCTCCAGGAGTGTGTTCCTTCTGTTGGTCTTGTTTTTGGCTCGTTGATTGCTCGCCCTTGCCCTTTATCGATTCCGACCTAGTTTCTTGTTGTTGGGATTTGGGTATCGAAAGTGCTGATCGGCGCAATGTTTGAGTTTCTGTGTTCCTGATTTCGAAAGTCGCAGTTTTTTTTCTTCTTTGAATATGTTCTTTTATTTCGCGTGCAGTTAAAATTTCCTGCCTTGTTGAATCGATTTCCTGGTTTCGGTTGGTGGTTAACTCTTCCTTTACTTGTTTGGTAAGCCTTGTACGAAATGTTAATCGGGAGTTGGATGGAGAACTGACAGGACTAGGAATTGCTTGTTACGAACAAAGGAATTAACACGGATTCTATCATCAGCATTAAGAATCACCATGGATAACAAATTAGTGAATGTGACTTCAGTATCAACTAACAATTGGATATTTATGTAGGTTGCAATTCTTCCTGTAAAAATTGATCGCAACTTGTAGCCAAGCATCAACTAATAAATAACAAACATTCCCAACTAAAATGATCCTGGTGACGTGCTAGTTTTTAACAAAGACTTGCCTTGATCACAATCATAAAAGCTTTTCCATTTAAGAAATCTATTACATTATTGGATGCACGTACTCATTGCTTATAGAACATCACTTAGCTTGAACCTGTCTTGATTATGATCGACTAAAATGGTAGAAGTGATTAATAAGTGTATTTCTTACTAAACTTGATTTCTAAGTCTTATTTATATTTCCTATTATGTTTTTGTTCATTTTGTATATTAGTGTTTGCTTATTATTCAATGCCTGAGCTAAGTTTCAACAATTAGTTGTGCAATTTACTATATAAGTATTGACTAGCCAGACATGTCTTGGTTGACATATAAGAACTAGCATACTGTTCTATTTTGAAAGTTAGTTGCTCACTATCATTTCAGCGAACTAATAGATAGTTTTTTAAAATGCTAATACAAGATCATGTAATACGAGCTTCCAATTAGTTATTTGATCTCTTCTAAATTAAAAATTAATTTAGATTTAAGGATTTGTTGAATAGGTTAAAGCATCTATCCGTGCTCTAAACTTTATGTAAACAATGTGTAATGATGTGGTTAAGATTTGTGACTTTTTTTCGCACAGAAAAAAAAAACAGCACTAGAAAAATGCTTAAATTGATTCTCTCAATTTGAAAAATTCCCAAATCAAGTCCATTCCACTTTTATTTCGCCAAATAACTTGATTCAAGAATTAAACTATTTGGTAAAATAACTTGTGTAACTGAATAATTCCATTTTTTCCACAAAAAAAAACAGATAAGTATTTCTTCAATTCAAATGGTATTTATCTTTCTTTTTTTTTAATTAAAAAAATAAAATAATGTTGCTTATTTTAGTCCATCAAGTCTCTGTCCATCATGATGTTTCACCAAACAAGTTAACCAAAATGAATTTGATTAATTTTGCCCATTTTTAAAAATTTATTTTAAAAAGTTACCCATGAAATTATTTGGACAATTACCTCTTCTATAAATTTTTTTTCAATTATTTTAGCCCATCAAATTGTTTCAACAAACAACCTGTTTTTCAACTTGCTGCAAAATAACTTAATGAACTGAAATATTTCATTTTAAAAAAATAAAAAGTGGCAAATGCCTATTTATTTTTAGTGGGTATTAGTCTTTATAATTAAAAACAAAGATCAAGTTGTTTTCACGGAACAACTTGGTGGAATGAAATTAATTAATAAAGTTTCTTTTTAATATTTTAAAAATATATCTCATGTATTTCACCAAACTATTTGATTCAAGAATCAAGCTATTTAGTGAAATAACTTATCTAACTGAAGCCATTCAATTTTTTTTTTCAAAAAATAAAAGGAAAAAATACACGATAATTTAGTTGTTATTTATTTTTTTCATAAAAGGAGCATTTTTCTTATATGATTTCAGTGCATCAAGCCGTTTCACCATACAACTTGATGAAATGAGATTGATTCATTTTGCCTTTTTTTTAAAAAAAAATTAAGAAATCTTACCCATAAAATTAAATTGACAATTGCCTCCTTTATAATTTTCTTTTCTGAATTATTTTGGTACACCAAGCTATTCCATCAAACAACTTGATTGTGAAGCTGCTATCCAACTTTAAGTTAAAAAAAAAAAAGAAGACTTGAACACCTATTTAATTTTAGTAGGTTTTTCCTTTATAAAAATACATTTTTTTTTCTAATTTCAGTACATCAAGACGTTTTTACTAAACTACTTGTTGGAATGAAATTAATTAACAAAAAAACGTTAAAAAAACTATAAAATTAAATTGCCATTTGCCTCATTTTATAATTTTTTTTTTTGGAAAATTTTCCAGCCACTAATGCTGTACTATGAAATAGCTTGATCCTTGAATCAAGTAAGAATCGTGTTTTTTTGACAAACAGTGGATGGTATTTTGGTCTAGAAAAATGGGAGGAGCTTCCTTTGGCCATGTTGCTAAAAAATTAATGCATACAATCATTCTACCCGAAATGCTTTGCCACTGAAAGCACAATCTGATCTTGTTACTAGCAGTCACAAGAAAGATTAAGTAAAATAATTGATTATCTCCAATATATTCTTTACAAGCTGGCAGTAATTCTCATAAGTGGTAAACCTGGAAAATTGGAACATTTTTCATGGACACATACATTTGTAGTATGAAATGGAAATTTAATCTGCTATGAAATTTAACTAATGTCTTACTGAAGGAAAAAGGAGTATGGATCTAATCTTATTTGTGAAGATATAATCTTTATTTGTGCCATTGTCATATAGGCATTTTTTTCTTTGAGATTTGGAATGATTATTATTCTTGTCCTACATAAAGAACATGCAGTTTGACAACTAAATTAATAATGAATGTTAGAGAAAATTGGACATGGATGATGCCATTCCGGCTCCTGTATGTTTTGCATCTATGGTTTGTTATTCATTGGCAAAGATAAGTTCAGTGTCACTTGATTGTTGAAAGATTTTCCTGAGATTTTAAATGCTGGTATTGCTTTTTTTCGTTTAAAGAATACACAACTTATAGAAAATCTTTTGACAGTGGATGGATAGGTACAGTAAAGTCACTGAGAATTTAGTTGTTGGCAATTAATTTATATTAAGTGTAACTGCATTATTGTTTGTTATTCACATATGTGAAATATCTGCCATTTTAATGCTCCAAAGTATTTTACTGTTTGATTGTCATTCTTAATTTTCTTTGTTATTTAATTGATTTTTATTGCATATGCATCAGGTGTACATGGAATAACACTGGTAATTCAGTAACTGTGCCATAAAATAACTTGACATATGCAAGTTGGGCTAATATAATAATGTTAGGGAAACTCTGGGAATTTATACTTGTTTTCATTCATTCATACCAAAGGAATTGATCTTAGATGAAAGCTAACAGTCATTATCTTTATAATAACAATAAGAAGCCACGAGTCACATTTTTTTAGGATTGGATATATGAATTTGATCCATCATTCAGTCTGCGTAAGATTGTTTCTCTAGTGATATTCAGATTGTTAATTTTTCTATCCCTCACTATTTTAATTGATTTACCTGGGCATGCTTGTAATTTGAGTGCTAATGAAGTTTTAACTTAAATAATTGGTGAGGTTTTGCGTACACAAACCAAATTTTGATGGTTTGTGATGGTTTGAAAGTGTTGATAAATGCACTGTTTAATGCCAAGACAGTTTAAAAGACCACATTTGGTTATGCCTTCTTGTACAATAAAACCTCATTCTTCAGCTGAGCAATAAATCCACTATCTGAATGGGCTAGAGACTCGAAATTTT
>JBAMHZ010000038.1:556812-572299 GCA_037177395.1 Alpinia galanga
TCCAGCAAAAGCATCGAATCTCGGCTGATCACCGAGCTTTGCTCAAACTAGTATCTACAAATAGAATATGAAATAACTCAAATGCTAAAGATTATTATCTAAAAAGAAAATAACATCGAATCTGAATATTATCGAAGACCCAAAGATGATGAGCCATTTTATTTCTCGCTACCTACTTCCTAAACGAGCCCTCTACGACTTATCAAATAATGATTTAGTTCAACTTCTCATCCGAAACCAGGGGTACCAAAAATAAATTATTGCGACAAATAAATAAAAAGGTGGAGAACCTTTCTCCCCCTTGTCGATTCCCTCAGCCAACTCCAGTGAGCTCTGGCGACGGCCTCGGTTGTGTTCCGGCGTTGAGCTCGGCGAGCGCCGATGAATGCTGTAGCAACCCCAAAGTGTGGTTGTTTAATGGAGGAGAGGAAAGGAAAACAAGATAAGAGAAGAAGAATACCTTGTCCTCTTCGCTGGCGACCTCGACGGGTTCCAGCAGACTCCGACGGCTCCGACAATGATGCCAAAGAGCAAGGAAAGAAACAACACTCAACACCTCTTGTTGTGCAAACCAAAAGCCCTAGAAAACGAAGGAGAAAGGAGAGGAGGAAGAGCTACTGTTGTTGCTCTTGTTATCATCAAAACTATGGCTAAAATCGATATCAAAATGACAACAATACCAAATGCTAACTTGAGTTCATAGTCATTGTCATCGTCATGGAATTATTATGGAGGATGTTCCTACAATTCAACGGAGATTGTATTCTGTAGGAGCTAAGGTGACAACATTGAATGAGGTGGAGAAGAGAGTCTGTTCCAATGAACAATTCCTTACTTAGCCCTACAGGGATCAACCCATGTATATGGGCCTGAGAGCCCATTATTGGCCCATCAATGATAACCGGGTTCTACACATGTAATCCACATTTAATATATCAAACCCGTAATAAAACATGCATTAGATCACTTCATCGGATTTAATCATTAATGACGAATTGTTTATTTTAAATAACATGAAACCCACCTAATGGAGAATTAAAAACCAACACGTATTTGTTATAAATAGTGTGACAAAGATTATTTATCTTTTAAGCACAAATTCTTGGCGGTTGAACAATTTCCAGCTCTAGTTAATAGTGGAAAACTACTTACAAGAGTAATCAATTAGGACCTACTTTGATTTCAAGATGTTACAATAACTACTCTCTTTATGCCTTTCCATTTAAATAATTGTTTTGAGAGCAAGTTTATGCAGATTATTTGACTTTTGGATGCATGATTTTCTTTTGCTTCAAGGAGCCCTTTTATTTGCTATAGTTCAGTATGATCCTGAAGTACTTTTTGGTGGTTTTATTTTGATATAGTTTGATTGTTCATGTAAAAGTTTTCTTGGACGTTTACTGCTGAAACTTCTAAAAACATTAGCTACTTTGTTAAGTCTATTACTTAGTGAAGCCTTTTCTTGTTCTGTGAGTGCAGGAAGAACATTCAACCTATTTAACTGATAAGTGTTGAATCTTTTTCATATCAATCAAGCGACAAAAGTGACTATCTTTTAATCTCAAATCCTCAGTAATTGAAGATTTGCCTACTATAGTTATTGCTGGAAAACTACAAACAGATAAACAAATAATTTAGAAGAGTAATTCACTAGAACTTGGATTTTGTGATGTCAACATTGAATCCTTTTCATATCAATAACGTGACAATTTGGATCTATCTTTTAATCACAAACCTTAGCATTTGAAGATCTACCTACTATAGTTATTGCTGGAAAACTACACGCATACAAACAAATAACTTCGAAGAGTAATCCACTAGCAGTTTTATTTCATGATGTCAACATAACTACTCTCTTTACTTCTTTCAGTTCACGTAACTGTTTCAAGTGCAAATTTATGCACATTATTTGATTTTTGGATGCATGTTTTTCTTTTACTTCAAGTAGTCTTTTTCATTTGCTGCAATTCAATAACAACCTAAATTTCTTATTGGTGTTTTTATTTGAATATTCTCATTATCCATCTACAACGCCCCTGGATGTTTAGTATCAAAACTTCTGTGAACATTAGCTACTATGTGAATTCTAAGGATGAACTTAGTCAAGCTTTTTACATGTTTTGCAAGTGCAGGCAGGTCATTTAGTCTAGTGAGCAAGAAAATAAGGAATGATTACCCATCCATCCAATTGACTGCATGGAAGGTATCATCCTTTAGGAATTGTATTCTTCAATATGCCACCATGTCTCATTATCTTACTGTATTTCTTATTGGATATTTCATTTGCATATATACAGTTTTGGCCAATAGTTGGGTGGATAAACTATCAGTACATGCCTCTCCAGCTACGCGTCTTGTTCCACAGCTTTGTTGCTTCCTGCTGGTTTGTGCTTCTCTATCCATAAAATTAATATAAATCTACTTAAAGAGTTCCTGTTGTAAATGTTTCGTCATCATGGATCAAAATGATGGTTTATTAACTCTAGCAATCAACAATCACAAAGTGTGTAGCCATTTTCTTTAATGCTTAACTCGCTTCTACTAATAGTGTGCAACTCGAGTTCCGCACAACTCACTTTATGATATGGTGACATTTGTTTGCTCTTTTGCAACTTGCATTATTTAGTATGTTCAGTTCTATTTTGGTCTCCATAAGTTTTTGGTGTATACCTTCAATGCTCAATTACACATGATTTTGTCAATTTAGTCAAAGAAACCACATCGTCCTAGCTCTATAATAGGCAAATGAAATAGCAAAAGGTTAATTTTCATATAATTAAAAGTATTAATCATACCACAAACATATCATTTTGATACCTTAGAAATCTTCAACCTATGTTTTGAATTTTTTTTTAAAATCTGTTCACAGAGTTTTGATGGCTAGAGGAAAATGACTCTAGTATAACTTTGGAGTTTCAGTTGACATAGTGGAAAATCCTAAATTATGATGAAAACATAATCAAATCAAATAATGTAGATATTCCAAAATCTCACATAATGTGAAAAACACTAGCACAGTTTGCTTCTCTTCTTTATCTCTCGCCTCATACAACCTCAGTGATTTTCTCTTCTTTATCTCTCTCACGTCACATAACTTGGTCAGGTGCTAGAGTTTGAAGAACTTATATGCAACTTGCTGGGTTGTCAAAGTGCTATGCAGATGCTAAATCACGATTTTGATCGAAACTAGATGGATTAACGACAAATGCTAGATTTAATTATGAAACTCAAGTATTGTGATAGGTTAGAAAAAAAGTTGTGACAGATTGATGAAAACTTTAAAGTTTATATTGCATTTATTAATAAATATCTCATTCTCCATTCCATTCTGGATGTGAGACTAAAAAGTTCCCCATGAATTCGCCATGCTAAAAATTATCTTGAAAATTTTCAACGGTTTCTGTGATCACTCATTCTGGCCTTGCTTGTTTATAATTTCTCATTCACCGTACTGTTCGGCCTCATTTTAATTCAGCAAATGACACTGCAAGTTTCCTTTCATTACTTGAAGAGTTTTGGATTTGCCTTGGCTATTGAATCTCCCCTGTGACTTTACCTTCATTTCAACAAATTTTTGGCTGGGTTTTGCCATTTGATTTACTTGAGAGCACAGGGATTATAAATGTTAAAATTGTTTTACCTTGTCTCTTTTGATTTGTTTCTTCTATCTTTCTTTGGGAAAACATTAAAAAAAAATTGCTTTACCTATTTTCCATGTTATATATTATAATTAAGGTTGATTTTTATTCTTATATCTGTTTTGGCAGGGCTGTTTTTCTGAACTTAAAAGCCCGATCAGCTGCTACTACAAAGAAGGCATAAAGTTGGATCAGAAGGTTGACTCCTTGCTGACAACTATTATTCTATCTGTTGTAGAATTGTAATAGCTTGTGTTGTGTCAAAGCTTAGGTAATCTATCTAACGTCGATTGAAAATTGGGTTAGAGAAGTTTGAGTTGGATAAAGTCAGGTCGACTTATGGTTGAGTGGAGTTTAGTCCCCAAACAGGATTCAGATAACTGATGCAACTCGCTATAACTTCTGGTGGTTCAGTCAAGCTAAATTCCACTCAGCTATAACTCGATCATGCTCTGCCCAACTTAGGCTGATTTAGCGTCATTCTCAGTCGGGGGGCTATTTCTATTTGATATTGTATGTGCATTCTCATTTTATTTTCTTATAGTTTGGAAATTATTTGCAGCTAATTTCTTTTTTTTTTTCTTTATAAAATGTGAACAGGATTGAATTATAAATAACGCCCCATTTTGGAGACCTCCATCGAGGAACAATTTTTTCTTGCTTAACTGAGGAATATTCGTATTAAATATTTTGAATTATTACAATTGGATGTCTTTGTTCAGTGGATATTTTCGATTTCAGTATCCATTCAGTTTTTTTTTTGGGTTCTAAAATATATTATTATTATATATAAAGCATTTATTAATCATGCAAATATTATTTATTTAAGTAAAAACTGTACTTATTCTCTTACTAATAATTTCTTATTTCTTTTCAATTACAGAATTTATCTGTTTTAATGAGCGTTATGAATTTATAAAATTAATAACTAATTCATCACATGGTTTATTTTTTGTTCTCCATATCAACGATTCAATTTATTTCTGATTTTCACCGAAAGAGATTTATTTTTAAATATCTCATCATTTAGCATATTTGTTTCATTTTATTTTTTCACTTTAATAGTTATACTAAGAATCTATTAACACTAATGCTCATTTTATGCATTAGTATTTATGCTAATATTAATTGAACCATGTAAGTATATATTACACTATCATCAACTCATAAGTATCAAATTTGTTAGGTATTTATGGGCATATATATATATTTATATTATTTAAGTGGGTCTAAATGTCCATGATAAAAGTTTAGATTAATGATTGCGATAATTTGAAATTGAAAAATTAATCCGATAATGATTTACCATCTCCTTCCTTTAGACAATAAAATATTTGTCGGTGGTGGCGCAGTTGGCTAGCGCGTAGGTCTCATAGCTTATTTGAGTGATCCTGAGGTCGAGAGTTCGAGCCTCTCTCACCCCATTTTTTTTATACTAGTTAATTACAATGTTAATTTTGCAATGAAATTATCTTAGCTAAAATGAATATTTAGAATTAAATAGGCATTTAGAACATCTAGATTTTCTCGGTCAAAATACATAATTTGATACGAATAAAGACTAAGAAATATAATACAAGCTAGAATGAGAAAAATGTGGCATTTAACTTTACTAAATATTCAATTTGTTTTCTTAAATACTCCTATACGTAATATAGTTTATTCAACCTTTTTTTTTAAAATCACTCTTCTACGTGCATCCGCATGTAATTTACATCTCTTCTATATTTTATTTTATTTTTTAATTTTTGAATAAAAAAAGATGAGTCGGCCCAGCGGACCGAGCTTTAACCGGTTCGCCACAGACCCGGGACTTGCTTATCGGCCGATATCGTGTCGGCCAAGCTGTTGCGGGTTACTGCTATATATACAGCCCGGGGTACGCCAGTGCAGGGTTGCTTCGATCCCGCAGCGGAGTCACCTCTCCCCTTTCCTAGGGTTTCAAATTTCTTCTCTGCCTCCGGTCAGCGAGTTATCTCGGAACCCACCTTCGAGTCGACGGCCGACGACGATATGGAGGACGACTATGCAATGATGGACAACGACGAGGACGACGAGATCACCCAGGAGGACGCCTGGGCGGTGATCAGCGCCTACTTCGAGGAGAAAGGTCTTGTGCGGCAGCAGCTGGACTCCTTCGACGAGTTCATCCAGAACACTATGCAGGAGATCGTCGATGAGTCCGCGGACATTGAGATCCGTCCCGAGCCCCAGCATAACCCGGGCCGTCAGTCTGACTTCGTCGAGGTCTACCCTTGTTTAGCTGTTCGATTGCTTCTTGGATACTCTGAGTATACCAATTAACAGGAGAAGTGGGTGTAGTAGCTGATGGGTATCAGGGTTGAAGAAGTAAACATGTGGTTGGATTAAAGATCTGGTGTTTTTATAGGCCTTGAGAATTGATTGAATATTAGCAGAGGGAGTTGAGTAGAAGAATCCTAACTAACGTTTGATTAGATTATCGTTGCATTTTTTTTCTTCAAACAAAGAGAGGGTGCTTGGAGATAGAAAAGCTCTTATTTTTCAGGGTTGCCTTGTCATACAGAAATTGCATTAGTTGGTAATGCTAGCATACACAAGCTGCAAAACCAATTTGTCCACTGCCTAATGTAGTGTCATGATTATAATTTTGCATGGACACCAAGTGCACTCTTGTTTGGCAATCATCATCAAGGCATGTTTGTCCCAAGTAATTAGGGTTGTGTATGCAGATCATATCCTTCCATTGGATTTTACCACTATTAATATTCAAATTAAACAAATCATCTTTGTTCCATTAACTAAATATTTTCTCTAGTCTATCCCTACCCCCCTTTATACTTTCAACCCTAATTGATTATACTCTTTTGGTTATAGATCCTACTGGTAGCCTCTGAATGCATTCATACCACTTAAATATGCCTTCTCTTTTTTAATCACACATTGGAGCTGAGTCTAATTTCTCTTGGATACCAATATTTTCTGTTTCATCCTTGTGCATCCATCTTGAAATTCTTATCTTTATTTATTTAAAAAAATTATTTTATTTGTATATGTGTGTATCTGATTCTTCCTAGGCCAACTTCCATTCGATAAAGTATGATAATCATATCACAATCTTGTAAGTTTTACTTTTAGGCACAAGACTCAAGAAGCTCCTTCCATGTCAACCACTTACCTTAATTTTCCTAATGATAGTGTCATCAATATCTTCTTATCAAATAATAGTTCTAGGATATCTCGAACTCTTACTGAGAAGAATTTCATGTTCATTTATCATAAGTATTCTCTGAATTATTTTTGTATGATTGGAAATACATTTCTGATATATTCAGTTTTAGTTCTACTAACTTGAAATCTTTACTTTTTGAAAGCTTCTCTACAATTCAAGTATCAAATTTGATCTATTTATTCTCATCAAATTTCACAATATCATGAGCAGATAACATACACTAATGAGATTTATCTTGAATATGATTTAGATTAGCATCTTGGTTCAAAGTCATACATGACTAAGGTGCTTTACTGCTTTAAGCAATCTGCAATTGAATTTATCCCTTCTGGTTGTTATCTGGAGTACCTGTTGCTCCTGTTCTAGATTATTAGTCTATGGAAAGTGAGGTTCTTAGGGAAACATGACTTTTTCAATTTGCTGAGCTATGTTCTTATGTCATTTTGCAGACTATTTATAAGATAAGCTTCGGGCAGATATACTTGAGCAGGCCTATGATGACAGAGTCTGATGGTGAAACTGCCACATTATTCCCAAAAGCAGCAAGATTGAGGAACTTGACTTATTCTGCTCCATTGTATGTTGATGTCACTAAAAGAATTATAAAGAAGGGGCATGATTGTGAAGAAGTGACAGAAACTCAAGAGTTTGCAAAAGTGTTTATAGGAAAGGTAAAAGATATTCATTGATCAAAACATTTTGTTTCATTTTTTCTCCATGGGTGCTGATTATTTTATTCGTGTTATCTATTATTTATCTTGCAGGTGCCTATAATGCTCCGGTCCAGTTATTGTACTTTGTATCAGAACTCTGAGAAGGATCTCACAGAACTTGGGGAGTGTCCTTATGACCAAGGAGGATATTTCATCATCAATGGAAGTGAAAAGGTGCTTATTGCACAGGAGAAGATGAGCACCAATCATGTATATGTATTTAAGAAAAGGCAGCCAAACAAGTATGCTTATGTAGCTGAAGTTAGGTCTATGGCTGAGAACCAAAACAGGCCAGCAAGCAGCATGTTTGTCCGCATGCTTTCTCGTGCAAGTGCAAAAGGGGTAATTTTTTACATGTATTTCCTTTTTTTTCTCCTGCATATAGACACACACGCACACACACACATATAACTTATTTTCAGCATGTTAATTCTTCTGTTTTGTCCAACAGGGTTCATCTGGACAATACATTCGAGCTACTCTCCCCTATATCCGAGCTGATATCCCTATAATAATTATCTTCCGGGCATTAGGTTTCGTTGCTGATAAAGATATACTTGAACATATATGCTATGACTTCTCTGATTCTCAAATGATGGAATTGTTGAGACCCTCTCTTGAAGAAGCATTTGTTATTCAGAACCAACAGGTAATTTGTCAAGTATCAGTCTCTTTTTTTTTGTTTTGGTAATTGATTTTGTGTCCCTGCTTTATTAGATTAATGCTAGATTTTTTATCCATGTATATGCTAAACTTAGGTGTTTGGTTACAAATGAAGGGCTTAGCTAATTCTGAAGGATATATTTATTTCTTTTCTGACATCATACTCTTGAGTAGTTGATGCAATTATACTTTTATGGTGGAAAAAAAGCTCTTTCACCAACAAAAAATTTCTGGAGTTTCTTGGTACATGATGCTTTGAATTGTTTATTGTTGTCCCACGAAGAAATGAGTGGCTGATGTGAAAGTTGGCTCTTTCTTAGCTGAATTGAACAGGTTCACATGTAACATTATCAGACTGGTGGATAAACCAACAAAGTCACCTTGTATTTTGCGAGAGTAGAATCATACAGTAGTTCTTTGTTTGTTTGCTTGTGTAATGTAATTCTGCAGGGTGCAATTTAAGAGTTTCACTTCCTCTGTGTAGGTGGCATTGGACTATATTGGTAAAAGAGGAGCAACAGTTGGTGTCACAAGGGACAAACGGATCAAGTAATATATGTTAGGTTTCTTGGTTCTTTTTGGTCGTGCTTCTCTAAATATGTGATTCAAGTGCTGTAGGTATGCCAAAGAAATTCTTCAAAAAGAAATGTTGCCTCATGTTGGTGTTGGCGAATACTGTGAAACAAAAAAAGCCTATTACTTTGGGTTGGGTTTCTTACCTTTGTTCTTCTTAGTAATTGTGATAAAATAGGGATATTGATACTTTTTCTTTTATAGATATATCATTCATCGTCTATTGTTGTGTGCCCTTGGACGAAGACCCGAAGATGATAGGGATCACTATGGCAACAAAAGGCTGGATCTTGCTGGTCCTCTGCTTGGTGGCCTGTTCCGAATGGTTTGTCTCAGTATATTCTATATCAGTTGATTTTTTTTTTACTTGAAAGGTTGAATTGTTTCTTTTGTTTCCTTGTGCAGCTCTTTAGAAAATTGACAAGGGATGTGAGATCCTATGTTCAAAAGGTTATAATCCTCCATCAATCAACTCTATCTTGCCCTTGATTCTTCTATAATTATCTGATTTCTAACTTGGTTGTGTTTTTGATGTGTTAGTGTGTCGACAATGGAAAGGATGTGAACTTGCAATTTGCAATCAAAGCTAAGACTATTACTAGTGGCCTAAAGTACTCCCTTGCAACTGGAAATTGGGGACAGGCTAATCAAGCTGGTACTAGGGCAGGGGTTTCACAGGTCCCATCTCTTCATTCTTTCCTATAGAAATCGGCTGCCTTTTAGTATTAGCTTTGCTCTATTCATTGGTGTAACAGTATTGTATTGGTGTTTCAACTATCAGGTGTTGAATCGATTGACATATGCATCCACACTATCTCACCTACGGAGGTTAAATTCTCCCATAGGACGTGAAGGTGATTCCTATTGCCGTATTCTAACTTTAGCAACCTCCAATTTTTTTTCTTGCTTATCCTTTTTTCTCTATTAACACTGGTACTTTTTATTATCAGGGAAACTAGCAAAGCCTCGTCAGTTGCATAATTCTCACTGGGGTATGATGTGTCCTGCTGAAACACCTGAAGGACAGGTTGTTTCTTTCAATGGGCAAACAGCTAATCAAGAGCTGCCTTATAGTTTATTATATGACATGCTATATTGTCTTATGATTGATTATCCATGTTCATTTTATCAGCATTAACTTATTTATTCTGGCGATTTTGGTTGTTGCAGGCTTGTGGCCTTGTAAAAAATCTAGCATTAATGGTGTACATAACAGTAGGATCTGCTGCAAATCCAATATTGGAGTTTTTAGATGAGTGGAGTACTGAGAACTTTGAGGTAAGTTATACTAGCAACAGAAAATATGCAGACATTGTCAATTTCAGTTCTAACATTCTAGGGGCTGCTATGATACACTAATCCACTTTTAACTTTTCTTATTTCACTTCCTGCAGGAAATTTCTCCTGCTGTTATTCCACAGTCAACAAAAATTTTTGTCAATGGCTCTTGGGTTGGGATTCATAGAAACCCAGAGATGTTGGTTAAAACCTTAAGACAATTGAGGAGACAGGTATGGTAGCTTTGTCCTTTCCCAACAATGTTATAGATCATTTGGTCATGCATGTAAAACTTCATCTGTAGATGTTGATGAGTTCAATAATTCTTTTTCACTTGTCTTTTTTTTTTTTTGTGATCTCTATATGTGGGTTAAAAAAAGAAAATAGGACCAAAAGGAATTTCTGTTTCTGTTCCCCAAGGTGTTAAAAAAACTATAATTTTCTAAATATATAATTAGGTCTAAGAACATCTACATGAGTGGAAGAGGAAAAGGAAAGGGTGGAGGGGGAAGGAAGGAGAGGATAGGGCTTTTCTTTGTTTTGTCTACCTTTAAAAAAGAATACTAAATGAGGAAAAAACTGACAAACTAACTTTTTTCCATTCCCAAGATATGCATAGTTAAATCAGTCTTTTTGCCTCTTTTGAGTGGAAGAATAACAAATTGCTCCCTTTCTCCCCTTTGCCTTCTTGGTTTCTTCAGAGTATTTTATAACAATCACATGCAATTTTTTTCTTTCAGCATTATGTTTTACTTCATGCTGTTGATGCTCTCTCTTATAAAGCTGGATCCCTTTAATATGTGCATTCTCACAGATTGATGTCAACACTGAAGTGGGAGTCATACGGGACATTCCACTGAAAGAATTGCGTCTTTACACTGACTATGGTCGCTGCAGTCGTCCACTTTTTATTGTTGAAAAACAAAGGCTGTTGATCAAGAAAAAGGACATTCGAGCACTGCAACAGAGGGTAATATTATTCTGAGTAAAAAATATCAAACATTTTTTGTTTCTATTCATTGTGTTAACTATCATATGCATCTCACTTTACAGGAAACTCCTGAGGAAGGCTGGCATGACCTTGTTGCTAAAGGATTTATTGAATACATAGATACTGAGGAAGAAGAAACTACCATGATTTCAATGACAATTAATGTAAGTACCCAGATAGTTTGTTAAAGTGTCTTTTTATGACCCAAGTTCCATTTTTTTTTTTGAAGAGCTAAGACATTAATATAGGCCACAAGTATTGATTGTATCATGTTAGCTAATTCTAATTGATAATAGTGCACGACCTGTTCTATCTGAGATAGTAATCTTTAAAAAACTTGTTTGCCTTTTCGTTTGTTGGAGTGCTTAGAGGATTGTTAATTATTCTGTTTAAACATACTCATGATAGTTATATAAATATCTCAACTAAAAGTTTGCATTTACTATGGTTTCTTCTGTATTTGTAAATGCTTGTTGAGTTTCTATTAACTGGTATTGCTGTTGCTTCAGGATCTTGTGAATGCAAGGCAGAATCCTGAGGAGGCGTATTGTGATACTTACACTCATTGTGAGATCCATCCATCGTTGATATTGGGTGTTTGCGCATCTATCATTCCCTTTCCTGACCACAATCAAGTTAGTTGTCTGTACTGATTGATGTCTTGGTAATTTTACAACATATGTCAACTGGTCTGCCAATTGATGGGAACTAGCTCCCACTTCAATAGGAACATGGCCATAGGAGCTCAATTAAACATATCTTATTTTTAATTTTGTGGTAATTGTTTCAGTCTCCTCGTAATACATATCAATCAGCTATGGGTAAACAAGCCATGGGAATATACGTCACAAATTATCAATTAAGAATGGTTGGTATATTTCAAATATTATACTTATCTCCAGATCATAGAATTATTTGTAGGTGCATATGGTAATTTGTTGGGGTTTGTGTGCAGGATACACTAGCTTATGTACTGTACTACCCTCAGAAGCCACTCGTTACAACTCGTGCTATGGAACATTTGCACTTTAGACAACTCCCTGCTGGCATTGTAAGAATTATTCATGTCATCTGAAAGAGGCATGCTCTTATCATTGAATATTGGTTTCATATTTGTCGTCCTTGTTCAGAATGCTATTGTTGCCATTGCTTGTTATTCTGGGTATAACCAAGAAGATTCTGTCATCATGAATCAATCTTCCATAGATCGTGGGTTCTTCAGATCCTTATTCTTCCGTTCCTACAGGTTTGTTATAATGAATCATGCTACATCAAACTTTTGAATGTTTATTATGTGTACTAAGTTGCTGCATTAATGACTTTTTTCATGTCATAGGGACGAGGAAAAGAAAATGGGAACTCTTGTTAAGGAGGATTTTGGGCAGCCAAATAGGGAAAATACTATGGTTAGTAGTTCGCTTTTTTCTTGCCATGGTCAAGAATTTGCATCTGAGCTGGAGTTCTTGTCTTAATTTCAGGGCATGCGTCATGGTTCCTATGAAAAACTGGATGATGATGGTCTTGCACCTCCTGTAAGTATGATATTCCAGTGCATCTGGAAGGGTGCCCATTTACTGTTTATGGTTTACTGTTTATCCCCTTCACTACTTTTGTCTCCTTTAAATTTGTCTGTATGATTTTATGTCAGGGTACAAGGGTCTCCGGTGAAGATGTTATAATTGGGAAGACAAGCCCTATTGCTCAAGACGATTCACAAGGACAAGCTTCAAGATACACCCGACGAGACCATAGTACTAGTTTACGGCACAGTGAGAGTGGGATGGTGGATCAGGTAATTCAAAGGCGTATATGCTAGTGATGGATTATCTCTTACAATTCACGAGCCTTTGTACTTGAAGCAGTTCAGTTGTGGTAATTTAAGCATGTCTCATTTTGCAGGTTTTGTTAACTACAAATGCGGATGGCTTGAGGTTTGTGAAAGTGAGGGTGAGATCTGTGCGGATACCGCAAATTGGAGACAAATTTAGTAGCAGGCATGGTCAGAAGGGAACTGTCGGTATGACATACACACAGGAAGATATGCCATGGACAGTCGAAGGCATTACGCCTGACATTATTGTGAACCCGCATGCTATTCCTTCTCGAATGACCATCGGTCAACTGATTGAATGTATCATGGGTAAAGTTGCTGCTCATATGGGAAAGGAGGGTGATGCTACGCCATTCACTGATGTCACTGTAAGATAAAATCTATTGACATGCTCCTATAAATAAGATTTGCCTTCTCTTTCAACTAATACTTTTTTTTTTTTTAGGTTGACAATATCAGCAAGGCTCTTCACAAGTGTGGTTACCAAATGCGTGGTTTTGAAACCATGTATAATGGTCATACAGGACGAAGGCTGTCTGCCATGATATTCCTTGGTCCTACCTATTACCAGAGATTGAAACACATGGTCGACGACAAGATCCATTCTCGGGGGCGTGGACCTGTGCAAATTCTGACAAGGCAGCCCGCTGAAGGACGTTCTCGAGACGGTGGCCTTAGGTTTGGAGAGATGGAGCGAGACTGCATGATTGCCCATGGTGCTGCACACTTCCTCAAGGAACGACTATTTGACCAAAGTGATGCATACAGGGTTCATGTGTGTGAGAAATGTGGGCTCATAGCCATTGCCAATCTTAAGAAGAGTTCTTTTGAATGCAGAGGGTGTAAGAACAAAACGGACATTGTTCAAGTAAGTTTCTCTGTTCCTCCCTTTTATTATGTACCTGCAAATGTAGGTTTTTGTTCTAGTATCTGCTGCGGCGGCTGCTACTGCTGCAAAGAAACTAACACATTACAACCAGACCCAGTACAATCCGTAGTTTTTTTTATATTTCATTTTCTTTCCATGTTTCTTCAAACATATTTTTCAACTCGTAACCAAGTTGGAGTGGATTTTGGATCTCCATTGTCAGTGAGATTTTCATTGTGCTTCCTGAGGTTTCCCTTTTTTTCAAAATGCTTTCTGGAATTTATTCTATTTCTTCAAACAATATAGTCATATTTTTTAAGCGATACATTTTGATCTACTACTGCCAATATACAGGTCCACATACCGTATGCGTGCAAGCTTCTGTTCCAAGAATTGATGGCCATGGCTATCGCACCAAGGATGCTAACTAAAGAACAGCTGCTAACTAAAGATCAAAAGAAGAAATGAGAATCATTGCGTGCTCTGGATGTTCTGTTAAAGAGCCTCCATACTTAGATAACCCAAGCTGTTAACATGTGATTGCCAAGCTCTACGCATCTTTCTGTGTGGATGATCAGTTATTATTGTCACAGAATAACAGGGACCCTCGCGTCTTCAAGCTTCTGGTTATCTGCAACTAGAAAATAATTTTCTTCTCCGGAGTCGGGTTTGTACACGGTCTTGGAGCAAAGCAGAGGAATTTGTAAGTATATATATTATGATGTATCCAAGTTTATTTAATGTTGAACCCAGATGGCTCATTGTACTCGATAAATGTCAAGACGAAACAAACCTGTAGTCCATTTGGAAAATTCTAGCATGTTTTTAACGTGATTGTTGTATTTTAATTATTATCCAAGGACACTTTATGTACTAATCTCAATATTTTTATTCTCCTTTCCATTTATGGAAAAGTAATCTGAATAGTTTATTGAAATTGATCATTTCTATAATTAGATTTCTTGTTTGGAATTAATAGAGATAAATACCTTAATCTGATTCGAGGTGTTGATGTGAGTAATGACATTTGTCAAGTTTACCGTTTATAATATCGTCGAATATTTTCATATCCCATCAAAACTGGGAAGAAAAAAAACCGACAGTGTAGAGGACGTTATGCCGTCACGATGCTGCAACTGTATAGAAATTCTTTTAAGGTTGAATTATCTACTGTCAAATCAATATTTCATCTAGACGAGTTAGACCCAGATTTATTACCCGTGGACAGTTTAGTTCTAAAACAACAAATTAAGTTTGCAATTAATATTTATATAAAACAAAGTTAAAAAGATAGACAATATGGGCATGTTCAATAAATGACAATTCTATGTATTATAATTTCGAAAAGGAGTTTATTATACAAATGTTTTCGGACTAAAATTCATGATCTTTAAATCATACTGCTGTACTAAAATTCTCCTTCAGTATGAACATATTTAGTATTTAACAAAAATAAAATTGAAGATGTAAAAAGAAATATTCGATCAACATAATAAAAATAATTTGATTAGTTTAAATAACATTGATGATATAGTAGTTCAACAGAAGAGAGATACAAGATTCGTAAAATGAGAATCAAATAGTTATAACGAACAATTGCAAATTACACATACTATTTAATAGGGAAATACGGCATGCAAACGAGCGCTTGCAGAACCCTAAATCATGTTGTTCGTTTAATGCATAAAAAGGATTTTGGTCTCTAATACTGGCAGTTCTAT
>JBAMHZ010000038.1:605730-620120 GCA_037177395.1 Alpinia galanga
GCACAGGAAGCCAGCGCACATGATATCAATTTCATATATATATATATATATATATATAGATAGATAGATAGATAGATAGAGAGAGAGAGAGAGAGAGAGAGAGTGAGTCCAGCTATGAAACAGTCAACATCAGCTTGTTGGCATGACAATGGCAACTGGCATGAAATTCCACACCAGCTACAGTGACAATCCGTGAAACAAAGAACATAGTATATTTGGAGTTACAATATATTTGGAGTTGGAACAACCTGTAATCTAACAACAAAATTCACAATTACTCCACTTTTGAGTATATTTTAAGGTCTATCCAGTTGTAAATTCTGATGTACAAACACATAGGAATTGCATGAGTTAAAAATTCTTTAATTTCAGTTCAACTCTTTTATGATCTTTTTCTGAGCAAATAATGCACATGTTAGTATAATCAAACTCCTTCAGAACTCACCTGGTGTGCATAGACGAATTTGTACCTACTGTGGTGCAGGGAGCAAAAACTTGACAGCCTAGGCCAAAATACAATTAGTTCGTATGGCTTTTATGTTAAAGTTTTGTGTCAGCTCTAACCACTTTCAGCAGAGAGAGCCCTTTGGAGCTGAGATATCTAAGTAATCTTCGCAGTTTCAACACTGAAACTTCCCCTCTTACCTTAGTCATGGATATCCAACAACAGGCTGGATTATCTATTGTAGGTTCTCAGAGGGGCATGGTCTTCTGAATTGTCAATTAATTCTTTATTTACCTTATGTGATTTTACTTGGATGGATAACTAGTATGGGAATTGAGAGGACAGGAAGAAAACAAATGCATAACTGATTCATCATTCATCTTTAATTTTGTGACATTTTGCCTCTTTCACACACTCCTCCCATCTTTCCACCCAAGTAAATCAAGCCTTTAGACTGTGATCTTCCACTGTATAAAGAAACTGATATATCTAAGAGAAAGCATGAGGAACTTGAGAATTTCAAACAATAGGCAACCTTATGTTCCAATATACCATGCATTTTTTTCGTGGATTTTAGTCTTGCATACGTCAATGTTAGGATCATGACGGTGGAAATTCCAGATCTGCTGCTGCTAGCTTGCAACACACCTGCTAACTAAATAAGTTGCACTTTTCAAATTAGGGCAGGAATATGCATCCGAATGGGTAGCTGATAACCCATTTTGTTTTATCATAAAAACATCCAATGGAGAATGACTGGTCATCAGTGCCAATGAAAATAAAGGAAGTTAACATGAAGAGAATTAGGGAAAAAAACAAATTTCTTTCGCGTTCAACGACTAATTGGGATACTAGCAGAGCGCTAAACAAATCCAGAGGAAGGTAAACCAAGCGCGGACAGTGACGCAACCCTAGAACAAAAGGACCCAGAAACCTTTGCCTACCCACTCGTTAAATCGAAAACCGAAACCCCATGGGAACAATAGCACAAAGAGGACTCCGATGACTACCAGTAAGACTAGAAAACGAAAACATTATTCTACCTTGGAAAGGCCGCTGCGGGATGCGGAAACCGGCGGGCGGAGGCCAGAGGACGATGGAGTGGGAATAGACGGCTGTGAAGCAGGCGGATCTGGCGACGAAAAAGCAGCGGAGGGGTCATAGGACGCGGCAAGGGGCCCAACGTCGCCACTGCCTTCGGCGGCGAGGGGAGAGTGGACGCAGAGGTTGAAACCCCTTAATGCTTTCCTCCACCCGCTCCCGCCCATCCGATCTGCGTATCTCGAGTCCCTCTCCGACTCGACGTGAGGCAAAGAAGAAGAATAAGAGAAAGAGAGAGGGCGAGTGGTCGCCGTACGAGACAGCTGGTGGCGGTGGCGGTGGTTGCGGTCGATAAAAGCCAGCCGGCGGTGGTAGAACACTGCTCGTTCATTGGATGGGAAATTGAGGTTTAATTTTAAAGAGCATGGAAATTTCAGTTCACGCCTTAACATTTGATTAATTTTCAAATGCCCCCATGTAGTGCCTTTTTAGAATATCCTAAAATTTGATTAATATAAAAAAATCTCAGAATATTTTAATAATATCTTTTTTTATTTTATCATCAAAATATTCTTTAGTAATGATTTAAGAGGCATAATGTGTAATTTAATATTGAGGAATGTAAATGGTAATTTAAGAATATACACTAGGTATCTTTGTTTTAAATGGGTGACATTTTAAATATAACTTTTATTATTAGAATATATATACGTGTGTTATCATACCTAACTCATCCGTAATAACTTTATTATTCATCGTCTAATCCTCTATGGTTCAAAAATTGAGATATATATATATATTACATTATACAATTAATCCATAAGCATCTGTGAGTATCTTCTTTATCTACCATCCGATTCTTTTGGGTTCAAGAATTGAATTTTCGTACTCAAGCGATAACGAAGGTACTCACAAATACTCATGGATAAATCTACACAACTCATATGTAAAAGTATTTTCCTTATTTATCATCTGATCCTCTTGGATTCAGGGATTGGACTATAGTGTTTAAGTGATTAGACGATAAATAACGGAGATACGCACGGATGAATTATTTAGAGTAACATATATAGACATATATGTCCCCTAAGTGATAAAAATCTGTGAAACTATGCGCACCGCCCTGTCCAATCATTGAATTTATTGGATTTCAGTGTTGTTAAGCCATCATCCGCATTATAGTCCAACTCCTGATCCCTAAGAGCATCAGCACCGTCCGATCACAATTGGATTTCAATCGAATCATAGCTAGAATTTAACCGTAGTCTAGTCAAACTACGACCGAATTTCGACAGCGATTCAATTGGAATCCAAGTGCACAATGAGAGATGTCGATGACTATTGGGCAAAATTACTATTTATTTCTAATTTTTACACACAGACGACATAGACTAAATAGTCACATAAATTATCAAATTTCTATATATCTTCTATTTTAGTAATTAATATTTTTATTTTTATTTAAAAAATTAAACTAGAATTTACATATTTTTATCAAAATACCCTATAAAAGCTTAAAACAGCCAGAATAATTTAAATAGTTTTAGTTAGTCAATATTTTTTATATTGCATAAATTATAAAATTTTATAATATAAAGTACTATTATATACGTAGTAATCTTAGATAAGTTAAGATTAATTAAAATTTCTAAAAAATAACAGTTAATAGATTATATCTTATTACCTATTAAATTGTATGATATCATTGTTAGGTTTTAGATTGTATTATATTATCGGGGTATGTGTAATATTGTCGACGACTCTAATTAAAAGAGAAGAATTGATTGGTATGGTATCGACTTTGGCCGATGAATAATTAATAAGATATATTATTTAGAGAATAAAATAGTAGAATGCGTGTTTACCAAAACTATTATTAAGTAATGGAGGTAGTAGAGTTGTTCATTCTCGTGAGTTGTTGACAATGACCCACCGCAAAGTAAGTGAGGGAGGAAAGTCAATTATTGAGTGGGCAACTTGGGGGGGATGCATGTTGGTGGGCCCCACTATTTGGGTTGGATTTGGTTGCGATCGGAAAGATAAATTTAGAAAGTAAAATAAATTTATAGGAACATTTTCTAAAGTAAAATATTAATAAATATATATATGTGTGTATATAAGTTTTACTATGTTTTCTCTAATTCGAATTAAATTTAATCAAAATATACTTTTATTAATATTTGTTATTATGAAATTTTAAAGTTTTGATTGATTCGGAGAATTAAATGTCCGTAAATAGTAAGATGCTAAAAGTTTTATTAAAATAGGAATTCGATCACGGTGGGACTCGAACCCACAATCTCCCGCTCCGGAGGCGAGCGCCTTATCCATTAGGCCACGCGACCAGATCGTGTCCTTTTTGGGAACATTTAAGTATTAAATTAATAAATATGAGGCTTCAACGTTAGTATAATTTTGATTTAGCTGTCCTTTTTAGCCCAAACTAACATCGTATGATTGAGACTAGATGCTTTCCGAATCCCCACCAAAAACCTTATTTTGTGGATTGAACCGCACCAAAATGGATTACTTCAAAAGAAGACTCAAGAATAAAATTGTTATGCTCTGATTTATGGTCACCCACTTTTATCATAAAAATAATCTCTTATAATATGTCGAATAGAAATTAAACATTTTAGAATTTGATAACTTTTCAATCGATCACCGATGAGATTGAAGCTCCCGCGAGCGTAATACAATTGTAAAATACTTACAAGAATAAATAAGAATATGAAAAATTTAAATTTCAATCAAAATAAATGTTTTAAAAATCAACTTCTAAATGTGTATAAAATGTACTCTAAATTTAATTCAATAGACGGATCAAAAAAGAATATCGTCTGCCAATTAGCATCTATAGACACAACAAGTTCCCAAAGAGGAATATGAATTTAACTGCTTTAGTCTACAAACATAATACCAACAGAAACAAGCCATTATGAGACTCAAATCTCAGCAAAAGAAAAAAAAAAGAGAGACTTATAAGGCATTCATATTTCTCTTAGTTAGCTCCATGGGCACCAGAATCCAAGGGCATTATGTTGAATCCTTGGTGCCTTCGTCTATCAGCCACAATTTTTTCTGTATCACTAACACCACTTCCTCATCTTCGGAATTGGCTTGGGCATCAGTGGTAGCTACTGATTCCCAGAGCAGGGCTGTCAGGTACCTCTTAACAAAATCTATGACCGGCTTCTTGTCCCGGACGATCACGAAACCAGTTGGTCTGAGAATGCGGTCCATTTCAAGAAGCAGGTCCTCGATGCTGCACCCTTTCTTTTCAATGTCAGAGAAGACGGTCCAAGCATGAAGGAGGTCGTAAGTACGAGGGTACGTCGAGAAGGCCTCGCACCTGCAGGAGATTGAGATTTGATGATATGATTATTACACTTTGAATGACAATGAAAACACCAAGGCATCCTACAAATGCACAAGAATTGGCTCATAGCTTACTTATCAATGGTATGTCTCATTTAAAAAATTCAATAAAAAAGAGTTAGCATTCTTTAATGCCTTATGAAATCTATTATCTATTGGATACAATGCCAAAAATGCTTCGATGAATGATTGAGGAAATGAAGAAAAAAAAAAACACTTTCATGAAATCAGCAAGACTCTTAACTTAGCTCATGTCATAATCAGCAAGGATGGAAAATTTTAATTTATTTGGAATAGACAGGTAAGTAATCTAACATGATATAACAATTTACTATGCAACAAGTTGCACGTGGGAGGGAGGAATATAAACTACTACGCAGAAGACTCCCTCATATAGAAAAATAGGCTTACCAGTCATGTGTAGTGCCGATTAGGCCTCTGTCATAAACTATCTTGAGGGTGTTAGGTCCATCTTCTGGCACGACATTCATAACCCAAACAGGCACATCTTTTAGAGAAGCAGCAAATGAACCCAAGTTTGCATTCATATCCATTACATTTCTCAGTGTATTTGGTCTGATCTTTGAACCCAATAGGCTCCAATAACTATCAACCCTCTGTCGCCAGAGTTCCTGAGAAATATGTGCATTGTCAGAAAAAGGAATCAGTTCCAGCAAGAATTACATCTTTACATGCATGTCCGTATTCTAATTATTGTTGTTAATGAAACATGATATACAATGTTATTTACCATGTCCTTTTCAAACATGTCTGCTGAAATGCCAAAATCAGCAAGGCGTGGAGGAGGGGTAGTCAAGCGAGCTGGCCAAGGAGCCAATCCACTTCCGCTGTCTCTTTGGATTTCTGCAAAAAAGAAAACTCACAAAAATTAGCATAAAAAGTTTACAGTGAGCTATTGGCACACAACCTATCTTAACTACACCATTCAATCATGGTTATTGCAGTGCAATGTAACAAGGATGACATCAGTGATAATAGACAAACCTATTTCCACTCCAGGCACAAATGTTTACTCGTTATCAGACAAATAACTTTTGATGAAGATGAAAATGACAACTTTCATAGTATAATTAGGATGAGGTACTCAAACATCTAAAACTGTTCCTAAGTTTAAAAATTTATGCTCCTTTCCTATCTGAATATTTCAAGCATCAATGCGTAATTCTATGTGCACTACCCAATGAACCTCTTCAGCTATACTATTATTTATGGTTCATCTTCATCAGTTATACATAATGTAATGCCCATATTCTTAAAATATAAAAGTTTACTACCCAATATAAACCACCAAAAAACTTGTTCCAGGAGTATACAACACTTTTACGTGTGAAGACAATAATCAACCATAGATTTGAGGCTGCCAGAAAACCTTCTGTGGATTCAAAATTAGTGATCTGACAACCAAAATAATGGCACAAGGCAAAAGGAAATTGGCTAATAACTGCCAAACCTTCAAAAACTTGTGAACGGTATAGTTTTTCCATGATAAAAGCTTGGCATTTGCATTTATCCATACCAAGAGATAGTTTGGAAAAGGTAACCAAACTAAATACAATCACTTGTCAATTTACACTACAATATCCATAATACATCAGTAATATGCTAAATGTGAAACTTATGAATCCTGAGTGGAATCGTATGAAATTAACACTACGGAAAAAACACAAATACTTCAATTATGTTCTCCAGGCTACACATTACTTTGTGGCACAACTATGTTGGCATGGTTTAAAAATCAAGAAAACATATTCAGACAAACAACCTCATACTTGAACATTGAGCATAAAATAAATAACAGCATTTCTTTAGTGGTAATTAAGTATAATGGTTGCTTTAATAATTAGAAAATTTACAAAAAAAAAAAATCCTTAGTTAATGTTAAAAAATACCTACCTCAGGTGGAATGGAGTACGGTACCAAAGCTTATGCTAGAGAAGATAATTAAAGGCTTCTGATTGAGAAATACATTAAAAACTCCTAGTTCGGTGCAGCATGGTTTAATTTGCTGTCATCATATGAATCCTCTAATTCAGGGGGGCAATGCCACATTTTTCACTTCGTTTTAAATCAGTATTTTCAATTTTGTTGGATAAATAATGGCCTAACAGCACGTTTGAATAATAAAACTAATCAAAGAAAAATATCCAAAACATCTACACAATAAAAATGCAGGATACCTCAATACATAGAGATCTATAGATAGAGATGCTATATATAGAATCAATACTTCCCTATAAAAAATTAACAACTCACGTTCAGAGTAAGGAGTGATACAAGCCTCCATTGGGACACCCCAAACTGCATCTGGATCATTATTAGGTTTACATAGGGATGGCTGAGTTCCTGGTGCTCTCTTCATGTAACAATCATTTGTCAATGGTTTGACCCATATTACAGTTTGGTTCTTTTTGGCAGCAATCTTCCAACACATTCGTTCAACCAGTGCACTCATCTGTTTCCAAATCCTCAGGTCTTCTTCATCTTGTGCATATGCTTCAGGAGATGAGTAAGCAAAATAGCCTCCTGGCCTAAGCAGCCTATCTAACTCAAGCAGAAGGATTCCATCTCTTTGCAGCCAATCAATTCGACATCGAGAACAATGTGCAAATTCAAAAGATCTGCTTGGATAAGGAAGCCTCTTTGTTGCCAGTACACCAAGGTAGGCAGGAATTCCCCTCTCAAGAGCAAATTGAATCTGATTTTGATGAACATCATTAGGTGCCAAAGACATAGCCATAATATCCGATGATAAGAGATATCCTCCAAAGCTAGCAACTCCACAACCAACATCGAGAACTGTTCGGACCCTTCCTTCATTGTTTAGGATATTGTTTGAGAAGTTAAGCATCTGTCAATCCAAATAAAGAATTAACTTTTTTGTCATTTCAAGACAAAGGAGCGAGCTAACTAGACAAGAGACCGCTGGGAGACTAAGGCCCACATGGAAGCACAAAAATGACTAGTCAATTGAAAAAGAAAGAGTTGATTTCATAAACATTTCCAATTCATGAATGATAGGGACAATTTTATTGAAAAAAAAAACTTCCCACAGCATTAATTCAAACGAAAAGTGGACTTACATTTGCAAGGTGTGAAATATATTTACCAGCTCCATAATGAAAATGAGTGCCACCTCCTGGAAAAACAATCTTATCTCCCTTTACAATCATCCAGTTCTGGTCAGATTTCTCATGTGCTAGATGGGTGTGAGGAATGTTCACTTGCCAAACTTCATCTCGGCTTTTTGGCCATTTTATTGGTACCTACAGCATCGTATACCAAAAATAGGTACTTACAAGACCCAGAGAACATGAAACAGAACAGTGACACAGAGAATGAAGTAAAATGTCCAGGACATCTCTGAATCAGATCTTGCATATCTAACCTTGTAACCAGCTGGTGGGGGAATCAAACAGTTATAGCGCCTTTCAGGCTGTGGGCAATGTCTTTCATAATGTTCCATCAGAGACAAATCCAGCTTAAGTCTTGTCTGGTATATAAGATTTCTGTCTAAGCAAGGAATGAGCTCTGAATGTCGATCATCGCAAACCTGAAGAAAATAACAAAAATCAATTAGAGTTTCCAAATTCATTGATGATCCAAAAGACAAATGGCTAGCTCCATGTGCACTTACAGGAAAGCTTTTTGGTACAGGACCATCATCTCCCTCCTGACTAAGAATAGACTCATCTGATTTGTCTAATTCTGAATTATCCACATTAGACCAACCGATTGTTCTCGAAAATTTAGAACCATGCTCTATTGCAGAGTTAGCATGCTGCCCTTGAGTACCAAAGAAGGAGCCATAGTATAGAACCAAAAAGACTAGAAAAAGGAACCCGACAAACAATGATGGGATCAAGTGTTTCTTTTGGCCGCCATCTCTCCCTCTTATCATTTTGAAAATAGAGCTCTAGCGGAGAGCTCAGTTTCAGGGAACTCAATATGTCATTTAATACCACTTCCTAATCCACGTAGTCAAACATACAGAAACCTGCAGCGTGCTAGGATTAAGATCAACACAGACTGTTAATAATTCAGTGATTTAGACTACAACAAGCCTCCAATACAAAATTTCTGAAGAAGAATCACAAAGTACTGCGAAATTTCAAGAGTAGAAGCCCACAGTAATCAGATGTTTCAAATAATTTATCGATGTTGAAAAAATTGTTGCCCGTCAAAGAAAAGGCCGAACTGAAATCAATAAGCATATGAATCACATGATCTCAATTTCTAGAATGTCAATAAAACGAATAAGAAAAAGGATAGTTGAAACAACGAAGAAAGCAAAAAAATCAAATATAAAACAAAGTGAAAAGCATAGAGCTTTGCAACTATATTCGTGTTGCCAGCACAGATGGTGGAGAAATCGTTTAATAGCATGCAAGCAATAAATTCACCACTAAAAGAATAACAACGGAAAAGAAGCCATCCAGGAATCCCAGCCACACAGATCCTATATTACCAATAGATCCGATAGTTTCTTTTCTGGAAATAAATCTAGAAAATTTGCTGGTCGAACCCTGACGAAGAACTCTATCGCCCACAAAGAAACAGATCTAATTAACATCAACGGAAAATCCATCAAACCAACCGCGAACCGCCAAAGACTGACAAATAAAAATCGCAGCCCAGATCGCAACGAGAATCGGAATTGAATCGAGAGTGGTTACCGAGAATCTGAAAACTGAAGCGCTGATGGCGGCGGTTCCAGCGAAACCCTAAGCGAGATCTTCACGGAGCCCAGCTGAATGGGTTGTTCCTGGCAGAGGTGGAGCGGAGGAAGCGAGAGTGCGGTGTGAGAGATGGAGTGAGCGAGTAGGTGGGGAGATCAGATCTGGGAGAGAGAGCGAGAGAGATCGGAGATTCAAAAAAAGTGACTCTGCAATTGAAGAATGTTTGCCTCGGCTACGCGTCAATGGAATCGATCGATTAGGACAAGCGTTGCTTGACGCCAATTTATGCAACGAGACATTAAAATTATTTTGCCAAAAACTTTAAAAGTCATTTTAAAAAGACGTCGAAGCGCGTTGACAAAAAAATATGGGGAAAAAAAAGTAATTTTTATTATCTTTAAAATGATATTTTAATTTAAAAATATTAAAATAGAAAATTAGATAAACTTGCCAATAGCAATAACAAATTATCCTTAACATTTCATGTAAATATTGTCTACTTGTTGTATTTATTGATAATGAATTATGTTTCTTTATCCATTCTAATAAACAAGAATTTTGTTAGACTCGCGGCTTTAGTTTGTTCCTCGAGTTGGATGAGCCCACATTTTTTTCGGAGAATTAAATTCAATTAAATAATATAATGCATTATTAATTGTGAATTTAAATGATTGGATGTGAATTATATCGGTAAACAGTTTAATATGCATAATAAAAAGAAATTGTGGACATCAGTCCGAGTCGATGGGCTATATATATATATATATATATATATATATATATATTTTATTTTTTATTTTATTTTTTGCCTCTGTCCGCTTTCTGGGGCATGAATCTCATTATGCGATGTTATAGACTAACGACAATGATTTTAATTTCAGATCAAATATCAATTTATAGTTGTTCGATATTGATATGCATTTAATTGTAATTGTTGTTGGCCGAGAGATTTAAAAGTAGAGAACGAAGTCAATCACAAGTACCGAAAAGAATTGGGACCCTCCTAGTACTTGAAATAGATCAGAGAAGAATGGCTTTGAATGCCAAAGGATGTTTCGGCGTCACTACTCCGACGCTCAAATTAGAAGGAGAAAGAAGAAATAAGAATGGTAAAAAGATATCAATGCGCTACTTGGTTAACCCTGCATCCCTTTATGTAAGAAAGTAGGTGAAAATATCCTGACAGTAATATGTTTTAATAGCAATATGACATAGACAGTAATAAAGAATATCATGTCTTTATTAATGCATTCCTTGCAGGGAGACATTTCTATGTAAATGTTATGAGTAGTAAAGTACCAGGATATCATACCTTATTAATGTTGCAGAGGATAAGTAAAGTAGGAATTCCTTACTGTCAGGCCATATAAGTCCTGGGAGATGATAGTGCACACTGAATTGAATATACATATATGAATAGAATGTTCTTCTGGAATAGCATAATTAAATAAAATGTCTCTTGCCAAGACATAATAAAAGGTCTCATACTGAGACATAAACGAAGCTCCCTTATCGAGACATAATGAAGGATCTTCTATCGAGACATAGATGAAGGTCTCCTGTTGAGACATAATGAAGAGTTTTTTGTCGAGACATAACTGCTCCGAGACTCGGGCTTCAACGACTTGATCCAGTCAACCTCTAGTTCAGCTAATTTTTTGAGTTTGAATAGTTCTTGCCTGTATCAATAATATTGACGATAACTTAGATCAATTCAATGTATATTATACTTTCAATTGGTATATGAATCAAGGATTTAAATTATCGTCATTTTTACGGCGTAAGAGTTGAGTTCATGAGGTTCTATTTATTTTTCCTTTGTTTTCTTAATATAAAATTATTTTTAAAATTTTGTTAACCTACCCATGAATTCGTTTTCTTTGTTTTCAATTGTTTTTTTTTCCATCTAGTGAACTTGGTATGATTTAATTTTATTTAGTTTGTATATTTTTATAATATAAAAGAGTTTTATGAAATCGAATATCAAGCTTACCCTAGATGATTTGATTAAAATAAAACAAAAATATAATTAGAAAAGTCAATAAAGCTCTTGAGCTAAAAAAAAAGAGTCAACGAGCGGATCTGATAATTATCCAACACAAAGTTAAATTAAATTTCGTAAGTTAAGCCTAAAATTTAATGAATCATATCTGATTTGACATTTTTTATTTTAATTTATTGGTGCACGTTTTATTGATTTGCTCCAACATTTTGTTTTGTTTTTAATAGAATCTCTTGGATTTTGTTTTATTTTCAAATAATGCATAATTCAACTAATGCAAAATGAAACAGTTTCTTTTATTTAATTCGACTACTGCTTGTGGTCCTTGCTAAGTTATTTATTTTTAAATTTTCTTCTTCACTTTTTTTTTAAATATAAATATTATCTAAATCAATTAAATCTCTCATTTGTTCATCTAAACAAATCTCGTATATATTCAATCCACTGAACTAGTTCATATAAACTCTCAAACTTCACGATATATCTCATTTTATTTCATTCTAATTCATAAACTTCACATATATATCATTTTTTTAATTCATTAATGCACGTAATCAAATATAAAAACAATATCATTCGAAATAAGTTTTATATAAGCTGCGCATACATAAATTATATTTAATTCATTAATGCGGGTAATCAAATATAAAACAATATCATTCGAAATAAGTTTTATATATGCTGCGCATACATATATAAATTATACTCTGATAGATGAATAAAAAAAGACCACCTATTTAATATTACAAATTAAAATAAATAGATATAAAAATATTATTCGAAATGAAATTAAAAAATATTATCAAATTGTGATTAAAAAACCGTATATTTTATTTTTTTTAAATACTCCTAAATATCTTTTAACTCAACCAAAATTTGTCACCTACCTTAAAGAAAAAACAATATCAATCTGTCGGATATCATGATTTATCTCTCTTTCATATATTTTAAGTTCGGTTAGTGTTGTCCCACGAGAGAGTTTTGTGGCTAGCACAGTAATAAAGTTGCACAATAGAGCAAGGATCAATCTTAGAGGGCTGCAAGCCTCTTCGGGATAACTGCCCTCCTGCTGCGTTAGCTTTTGGTTGAGCACAAAGTGTTCCTCTTAATTTACCTTCTCCGTATTGACTGTGAAACCAATTGGCGAGGGCGCTGAGGACGAACGAATCATCTGTTGCACAATAAATTGGATCAGTGTTATCACCTTTTTACTGTTTTTATTAAATTAAATCAAAACTATTAAATAGATTAATATACAATATTTTTTACTAATTGAATATTAATGTTAGTTTTAAAAATTATAATTTTTTAAAAATTTTCCGTCATCTCTATATGAAAAAAAAAATCCTCTAAAATAAATTTTTCGCCCAAAAAATATATATATATATATATATTTTAATATGTATAAACCAAGAGGTCATCTTTTATCATGGTCCGCGCCAAAATAATATCCTAGTTCGAATAGCATTGTTTTTATTTCTTTCAATATTATAAAAACTAAACTATTACGCATGTAACAGTAGTTTAATATAACATGTATGATTTTATTAAATTATTATAATATGGAGTAATTATAACATGTATAATTTTATTAACTTATTATAATATAGAGTAATTTAACTGAAATTATTTATGACAATTTATTTAAAATTACTATAAATATAATATTTTTTAATTAAAATTAATTTAATTTAGTTTAAAAAATTTATTGGGATCGATATGCTCGCTAGAGGAGATGAATAGTGATTTCATCTTTCATTCGCTTTTTGCTTGTGTTTGTCTGTGATATTGTTACTGCGCAGTTGAATAACAATAAAATGTAATACAAAATAATACAAACACTCATAATACACCAAATGTAACATGGTTCGGAGATAAAGCTTCTAACAATTCTTGAGGTGGATCATTCCACAATGAAAGTTTAACTACCTTCTCCTTTGGACAAGCTCCAAGGTGGCGGAAACTTTTCTTATAACCTTATATTGCAACAAAATAATCAAAATATAAGTATACAAAAGTATAGAACAAATTCAAGAGAAAAATACTTTATACAAGTGAGCTTTTGATTGCTTTAGCTTTTGGTTGTTTTGGACAGCTAGCAAGGTAAGGAATGCACTAGCATATTTCCTTCAAGATCTCTAAGAACCAACATCAATTTTCTCCCACGAGTTCTCCTTTTATAAATTCTTCAAAGGCTGATTTTCCTTCCAATAGTCGACTACTTGATTATCTGTTATCTCACAATTATTCTACAACGATTTAATCTATATCGGATATATAAGTGAATCAGTCAACTGGTAACCATATTAGTGAATACTCACGGCCATTAGTTGACTAACCAATCTTTTGTAGACTGACCACCTTATTCCAGTCGACTGGTTATCCACACTAGTTGATTGATCACAACAAGTCGACTGATATAACCCATCAGCCGACGGTTCGAATTTCATTTGCCCGAGTATCATCACCAGTGGATTCTAACTCGACTAGCCAACACCAGTCGACTGGTAAACCTCAAAACTAAGTATACACCCCCAAGTATGATCCTTTCACACTTGCAACTCCTCTTAGCCTAGACCTCATATTTCAAATCACTTCTATCATTATCACGCGTTTTGTGCTAGCCTTCAAGTGCTTCCATCGGCCTAGTCATGCTAAGCGGCAAAAGGTCACGCCTCCGAGACTTCCCCTTAGTCTTCAAGCTACTTTCATTAACCTCACGCCTCCGTGCACTAACCTTCAAGTGCTTCTATCGACTTACTCATACTAAGCGCCTGGACTTCCCTTGTCAAGTCTCAACTTAGACTTTCTCTTTTGCCAATAATTC
>JBAMHZ010000038.1:631976-645524 GCA_037177395.1 Alpinia galanga
ACTCAACTGAATCAATTGAAACTAATAAAAAAAACACACTATGTAAATTAATCAATCTATTGGTGAACTCTCATGCGAAAAAATGATTTGCTCACCCTTAACGTCTCTGTCAATCGATCTTACAATCAACATGAAAAAGATAAATCACGAAAAGTATCTTATACCCAAACAAATACTAACACGGCAATAGAACAAGTATCCTAAAAGGGCCTCTGAAGATTGACCCTTAGTTTCTTGTACAAAGCTAACCACAAGGCCCTCTCATAGGGACAATCGGTTGGTGAACTCACCATCCAATAATGTATAAAATCAATTGATTGCTATTTTTTAATTAATTTAATAATCAAATTAATCTATTTTATATTGATTCATTTTGTTTTTTTTTATGACAAATTAGGATTAATTTGATGTATAAAAAAATCAAATAATTCAATTTAAATTTATTCGATTAATTAATTGCTCATCGACATACGTACAAGCAAGAGAAAAAGAATAATTTTTTTTTATAATTGACACTCAATATCCAAATTTTTAAACCACTAATTTCAAAGACAATCTTGATCCCACAAAAATTTCTCACTTACCGTCATAATAAATAAAAAAAATACTCATAACAGATAACTCAATAATTCAATGTTTTAAAATTTATCATTTTATTTAAAAAAAAATCTTATAAATACATCACAATTGAAAACCAAATTTAAAATATCTAAAAAAAACTACATAAACATTCTGCCCAGAGGCGCATTTGCAGATTATTCAGATGACGATGAAGAAAAAGGCCACCAAAGTGATAGCATAATTAGAGTGAAAAGATTTGATCAGCTTTGCATTGCTTAGAATTGGAATTTGATGTTCTGTTCTTTCACCAGCGTAACTTTAAACTTCACCAATAACAATCATATAGTCAAAGAATTTTGTTTAATCGCAAGTCGCTAACAAAATTTACATCGGGACCATCCCTACTTAATGAGTTTAAAAGCTAAAATTGTTCCATTGATCGCCAAGTTAATAATCAAAATATTTCAAATAAAAGTATCTAATATCAAGAAAAGATGCGACTATATTATCTTACAATGAATAAAACAGAGTTACACGTGCCTCCATTTGACACACCACAATAACGAAAAGCATGGGCATACATTAGACCGTGTCAAGAAAACCAACATACTGATGAGATAATAGTAGGGTTATGATAACTAAACAAGAGCAAACACGTGGTAATAATGTTACAGAGGAAATTTTCAAAGTTTACAACCACAACTGACTTAAGATTGATAATATTAATAGGGAACTATTTTCTTCTTACCTCACGTGGAAGATACGCATGGAATTGAGTTGTAGAGATAAGATTAAACAAGTTGCAATCCTAAGAAGGCACATTGCTTCCTTGCATGCTCTGGAATCAATTTTGTTATAATCTCCATTGGTACACCCTTTAACTCTAGTAAAAGCCAAGCATTGTCGACCAAGAAACACCGGAGCATTATGATGGAATCTGCTGTAAGTTATAAGATAATGCAATTACGCATCAGACTTACCATGAGGCTTGAAGTTAAACAAAGGAGGCAAATATCTGCCATTTGGTAAACGGGTGTTTGGGTCGCGAAGTTCATCGAAGAATGGGTGGATCAATGACTCCAACTGCGTGAATAAAAACTTGTTATAGATATGAGGCTATTAACTATAAAAGTCAGAAACAGTCTCGTAGTATACTAACAGCAGTACTCCTCAAGTTTGGAGAATATTGAAGAAGCCGAGAGACTAGGTCTACAGCTTCAGCTGGCATCCTCTTGTGAAAAATCTGGTAGAAGTAGAAGCTCAGACTAAAACTTACATTGGATAGAAGAAAATGGAAAAAGTTTCGATATGCAGAAAATTAGACCTTGTGCCATGGGTGAGCTTTAATCTGTGGGAATTTGAACTCATTGTAATTGGGATTCATGCATTTAATTTCTTCTCTTGTGGGCGTACCAAGAATCTTTGATCATGTAACAAGATACAACAACATAAACTATAAAAAATTATCGAAAACACAGTTAACAAATAAAATTAGAAGAATGCCAACGACACCTTAATAATTTCTACAAGTTGGTCAACTCCACTCTCACCAGGAAACAAAGGCTGTTGGCAAAGTCAAAAGAATCATTCTAACAGAAATAAGTGATGGAATTCTGATACTCTTTGAGGACAACAAGTAGTTATGTACCTGCCCTAGAAGGAGTTCAGCTAGAACACAACCAGCTGACCAAATGTCAATTGCTGTTGTGTATTCAGTGGCACCAAATATAAGTTCAGGAGCTCGATAATATCGAGAACATATGTATGATATATTCGGTTCCCCTTTCACCTGTTAAAACCAAAAAGTAGTAAATATTCTGCAAACCTACTCAAAATTGCTATGATCCAACAAGAAGGATTACCAAAACTTTGGCACTACCGAAGTCACATAGCTTCAGTTGATGCGTGTGTGGATTGACCTGATGTATCAAAGTAAGGTTATTCATATTATTTTTTAGATTAAGAGTTAAAATTCACAAAAAAAAAGAAAAAGAGAAAACAATCATCAAAAGAACAACTATCTACATGGAGCATTTGTAAATAGAATCTAGAGAAAATTTTGCACAAACATATGATGTGCATTTTTTATGCTCAACAATAAAATCAAAATGAATATTCACAATCACATATACTTGTATGTGGCAAAAAGGAAATATAAAATTATGAGTATTAACAAGTATCAACATATCAAACAATTAATTGACACACATACTAGATTTTACAGTGAGCTCTTATTCAAACAACACTGTCACCGTTGGGCTAGATTTGCCCATGCATTTCTTGTTCACTGAGCAAATGTTACCCTCACAAGGAAAAAAGGTTAAGATTCTAAAAGTGTCCAAGGTATATGAACCACATACCAAAAGGTTTTGTGGCTTGATGTCCCTGTGGCATACTCCGATGCTACCATGGATATAAGCCAATGCTCTGCAAATCTGTGACAAGGACAAAAGAAATCAGGATATTTGCATTCTGGATTTTCTATAATTAGTATTCAAGCAATAAATCAGAAGAGGAGCTAATATAAATGATTTGACATGAAAACTAACATAAGACTATCTAATGTTGAACAAACGAAGTACAAAAAAAAAATCTTTGTTATTGATAGATCCCTTCTTCAAGGCAAAATTGTCAAATAAAGTCACCTGAAAAGTCAAGCTTACCTGATACATATAAAGCTTCACATATATCAATGGCATACGCTGATTCATTTTGGTATAGTGTTTGACTACTCGATGAACAGTCTCAGGTACATACTCAAGCACCAAATTAAGATAAAGTTCTTCCTTTTCAGTTGTTGAGAAGAAGCAATGCTTCAAGCAAACAACATTTGGATGGTCAAGAATGCGCATGGTTTGCAACTCTCTGTTCTTGTATCTCTTGTCCTGAAGAACTTTCTTTATCGCAACAGTCTCGCCTGTCTCAAGACACTTTGCCTATGGTAGAAAAACCAATAATAAAATTGGTAAAGCAGCAGCTGATTAAGATAGTCCTATAAAATAAAATTAAAAAATGCATTTCCTTTGTTAAAAAAAGCGGCCAGGAAAAAAACACAGTGAAGCCCTTAGCAATCACAAGAAGAAAAAAAAACTATTCTGCTGCCTAAGGAGACAGGTACACACCTGAAATACAACTCCAAATGATCCATGCCCAACAACTCGTTCAGCCATGTAACTTATAGTCTGACAAGGATCCAGCATATTAGATAAAAATGTAGAAAGCAACAAGCAGAAAGAACACAACTCCAAACGATTCATGCTCAACAAATTCCGGTATGTAACTTATAGTCTAACAAGTGCCCAGCAAAGCTATTAGATAAAAAGGTAGAAAGGGACAAGCAGCATGACCAAGACAGAGAGTGAGAAAACTAAATGCAAGTTCCTGGGAATGCGTATGCTCGGCAGTTGTGAGATAAAATTGTTACGGACAAAGCCTGAAACATGATGCTTCTAACATTGGAGTCGCTAAAAGTAAAATTTGGAGAAAAGGAACCCATTGCATGGGAAATGCTTCAAGAAGTTATACAGGAGCATCAGATGGACCTTCAAAATAAATTTCCCATTTTGAAGGAATATAAATTCCCCAATTAAATATTCAACATTGATCGATCATAGCATGGAAACAAGCACTTGAAATTTCCCGTTTTGAAGTATTGTGATGTCGAAGACCTGAACCAATAGCCCACCGGTCATCATTCATATAAAGAACCAACAATCAGATCAACAATTTATTTGAATTTTTAGTAGATCCAAGTGCATGGTCCTCGGACAAAGTGGTTTGACATGTTAAGTGATATTCTTGGTGACCTGAGCCACCATCACAGTCATGCAACCACCACCATGGTAGTTGGATGATAGCATGCTAGGCAAAATCATGATGATAGAAGAAATACAAAGATTCTTGTTGACATCTCAAAGAATGCCAAAAGCTCTCTCAAGATGAAGGTTATCAAAGATGGTTGTGAGATCACACAAATTCTCCATTGGCATCAATTGTAAATAGTTTCAGGGAATGAATGCAAGCATCCTCACTTTCAGCATATGCTTTGCTGATCTCTTCCATTCTTTTGACATTATGACTACTTGAGACCTATCACCAAGCTATTCATATTAACATCATGCAAATGCAGTTTAGTATGTTTGATAAGTGGCAAAGTGATTGGAGAGAGCTCATTGGAAGAACCATGACGATGGCTTCTGGTAAATATTGCCTTGTAACATATGATTCATGTGCATTTGGAAGTTCTTCAATCAATTCAAGAAATTAATTCTAGATGTACAGAAAAATGTGCTCCTTTCTCATAAAAATTGATACAACTCTTATCCCTCAACATTTCAGCAGACACATACTTTTCAGTTTTGTAATTAGAGCGACTTGTTAAAAATTTGAGCACATGTGGTTTTATATCTGAGAAAAACTATCAATATAATATGTTAGTGGTACTACATCTTCCTAATCCAGTCATGACCACATTATTAGAGATCATTAACAATATGTATACTGATGGGAAGTACCTGTTTTGCCTGTCCATTTCTGCCACCTATAGTTGTCACAATTATATGACCAGTCTCCGTTCCATTTCCATCAACTACAGTAGCTTCCACTTCCTATAATTGGATCCATTAACCTTGTGATTCTCTTGACTATTTTAATTTGAAATAATAGGAGATACACAAACCTGATTCATTGAGCTACATACCTTATCGTCTCTTATTTTCATGTCATTCAACTCATCAGGTAATCTGTCTACCGATATAGTACTGGCACTAGCATCTTTCAGCCCTGATGGTGCCATGCTAACTGAGCCCATCAGCTACAGAAGTTCTAACTAATCTTTGTTAGCAATTCTCCATGTGAATGATACTCAAAGCAACACCTGTAAAAGAAACATAATATCATGACAACAAACACACCTTAACGCAACAGTTTTCAGAATAAATTTTAAATAGATTTAAGCAATGACTTGCTAATACATAAATTGCAAAAGAGAGAAGGAAACCTACAGAGTGCAAAATTCTTTCTCACTCAATTCATATCATCTGAAATCACAAGCAGCCTCACCCAAAATTACACCACCTCGTGATTAGGGAATATTCAAATAATTTACTGAAATTGTAATATTGATATGATCATTTTGGGCATACCAAAAACAACCAATAAAAATGTCAGAAGAATTAAAAAATTTATATTGATAAAACTCCAGTATAGATGGAGACAGATCACAACTACGTGTAAGGAGAAAAATAAAAGGATAATAAAGTTGGTTGTCTAAATAGCATCAGTGTTAAGGATTCAGAGCAACAACCTCCATAGAATTATTCTGGAGTTTAAGGTTTGGATGATTCATTTGATCCTTATTGGGTTTACAAACCACAAAAGCACCACGAAGATTATATGGAGTCAAGCAATGGCAATATGTGCTAGATAATTATCACAATCAGTTTCATAATGCCCTCATTTTTTGGATCTATCAATTTACAATCATTTATATCCTCATTAACATCAATGTGATAATGGCTATGATCATATAAGATCCAACATGGATAGCTTAACATGGTGAAAAGTAAGAACAGATCACTAAAATTGTACTGTTTCAAGAGTTGCCAAATTTGTTTAACATTTATGCAAAAAGACTTGCTTGTATGATAATGTAAATTGGACTTTTCCCTTTTCTTCTATATTAAAATAGTGATCCTAAAGCTTAGTGAAGCACGAGATTTATTAGTTAAATTTTTTTAACTTTAACTTTTTCCCATTAAATAAATTATTTTAATTTTTTTATGTTTATTAAAATTCATATTTACCAACTTTGATCCAACTGATCTAAAATAGCCAATACTTGAGTTTTTTAACAAGCAAAATCACTACCAATTCCAGTTCTATGGACTATGCATGTGAGCCTCCACTATTTGGGGCTAGCTAGATGAATCTTATCCCTTCTTTGAAATTGACAATATAACTAGAAATATTCAAATCAACTTATTCGCTTATTTCATTAACTAGAGTTTCTTTCATCTCCACCACCCCTTCTTTTCACGGCCTTTGAAGTTGTCAACACAACATATAAACTAAAGAATATAAAACATGAGACCATACCTTAATGCGTACACGTGTAAGTGATTTCTTTAATAGTCAAAGAACCTTCATGTCTGCTCCATCAACCCATATTGTTTGAAAAGTTCATTGAAATGTTTATTTATTTAACTTGCCTACAACAAATATTAGTCCCATAATTCACATAGAGCATTGCAACCTTACAAGAGACAATTAAGCCTCCTATTTTGTGAGTTCATTTCTCATTGGTAGGTTATCTAATTCTACGGATCAAAACTTTTATTTTAGCACTGAAATTTCAAGATATAGGGTATAACTGAGATGCAGATGCTTTCTCGCTGGCAATAATTTCCAGTATTTCCTTATTCATTGTATGGAATAACCATGATGTAGCGGTGTTCATTCATCAGGAGTTGAGTTCTTGATAAAAGAGAATGATAGAAAAATCAAAAAGTAAAAAAAAAAAAAATCATGCATGAAAATTTACCAGTTCATGGTCTAAATTTTGTTTTCTTTTTAGTTTGACAAACTTATTGCTTCTAATTTTTCTATTTCTATCAAAACTAGTCTATTTTGCTTGTCTCATAGAGTTATATTATTTTAAGGTCTCTAAAGAAGACCCACATCTGGTTGTTTTGATCATTTAAACAATAATATATTTTTTATTTGAAAATTTTCTCTTCTTTTTGCGTAATTGCCAACTAAGCAACATTGTTCTTGTGGGATTGTGAATTGAGGTACACGATTTATCTTGGTTTTGCATTATGATGGTGTTTTATTTTAAGCATTCTAATTAAGAAATTAGATATAAGCTTGCAATATTTGAAATACAGACAATAGTTAAATGTGCAGTACATTTCTTATTTTAAGAAGTGTTTTACATAATCATGCAAGATTAAACATTGGATGACTACATTGTATCTCTTATATGTATTCCAAATATGTGATAATGTTTTATGTGGTTGTATATTAGATGTGCAGGTTGCATGTGTCATATCGAACCAATATGCGAGGGATACAGACCAATATGTTGGCTATGTAGGCAGTTAAGTTTATAATGAGCCAAAACAAAATTGAGTCTCATCTATTAAGCTTGCATCCCCAATGCACAAAGGAGGATTTGATAAGTAATAAATAGTGACATAATTGATTACAATGATGGTATTGTCTCAATGTTGATTTTTTTTATCAATATAAGTTATTTTAATATAAATATATACATGCGCATATGACAAAGCTATGTAATCACTCAATCACATAATGCCTTCATATCCATTTTAACCCATGAGTATAGCACTCTCTTGTGCCTTGGACTATGTCATGATATTTAAAATTTTTGACAGGCACATACATTGTAGTCTAACTCTCAAACGAGGGTTAAGAGAACCATGAATAAGCAACTCTTGCTGCAGATTAACCACTACCTCCATCACAACTCAGGAAGCTGAGTGTCCCAGTTGGCATTAGTATACAATATAAAATATAAACAGAGCTGAATATGTGAAAATAAAGAAATGTCAAAGTGACTAGACAAAGAGCCAATGATTCAGAAAATGATACGAGGAAAAAAGCAAGGAGAGGAAAAAGCTTCTTTCCCTTTTACAGAGAAATACCCTGTCCACCAGAATAGATGACAAAGAAACATCATCCAAACTTTGCGTGTCTTACAACTACAGAGAACGATCTAGGAGATTTAATCACTCAAAATGTAAAGAGAAAAACCCTAACCCTAATACGATGCCCACTCCTCGCTGCTGGACGAATAAATCTCGGATCTAAGCCCCCAAACCCACCAAACTATTATATAAAATAGAAAAACGATAGATTAACAGATTAAGAAACAGGATAAGATGAACGCAAGTTCATAGCCTACATCAGTGAAGCAAAAGATAGAATGCAATGATTCAGCTGAAATGCTAACCGAACATAACCTTAACTCACCTATCGGAAGACTGGGACGAGAGAAAAAACAGATCGCGTAGGGGTAGAAAACAGATCGGTCTCCCTCTCTTCGCTTTTTTTTCGGCTCCCTTCTGCTTCTTCCGCTTCTCCACTGCTACGGCCAAACTTGAGTGATCGCTGCTTGCTTTACTTTTTTCCCCGCTTCTTTTCTTTTTTTACTTCTTTTGGTTTGGGATAATATGAAATTGGACCTCCTGCTGGCTTTATTGCATCGGTCTAGAATGGAACTCACTGAATCAAAAGGGTTTATTGTGAAACTTTATGCAGAATAATCGACGGAAATTTTTTTCGTTTTGGCCCATAAGATTTACCAGTTTCCAAATCCCCTCCAGAATATAGAAGGGGGTTATTCTGGGCGCCTCCTGTGTGCGTGGCCAGCGTGCACGCGCTCTCCCGTGCGCGTGTTGGGTGTACAAAGAAATTATCCAACTTATCGATCATATATATACAAGAGATTGATCTTCTATGTAACTTACCCTGCGTGACCTGTGTGCGACAGCCCTTCTCCACCTGACCCGTGCCTATCTTTCTCTTTGGCACCGTTGGTGCCGGCCGTAATCCGACCGGCGATCGGCTGGAAAATGGTCGGACGGAAATGGTCGGATGCCGCGTCCGGCCATTCCTCAACCGGTCCCTGGCTGAATTTTGGCCTGCCAGCGGCGCTGGCGGAGCCAATTCCGGCCGGCACCGGTCGGAATCACGGCGCTAGTGGCCGCGCCACTGGCGGCTGTGATTTCGACCGTTTCCGGCCAAATTTCGACCAGAATTCGACTGGGATTACTCTGGCGCTGACCCCCTAGGATTCACCGGCCCTATTGGGTTATAGTTTGGCTTAGACGACGACGAATTCTGACGACAAACGGCGGCGGGCGGGCGGCAGGTGACGGCGCTCACGCGCGCGCAGCGAGAGACGCGCAGGCTAACAGAACTCATACTTATATTACCTATAAAATTTTATTGATCATATTAGTAATAGTTGTATTGGCAGAAAAAAGTTTTTAAAAATTAAAATTAATCAAGAATTATCTTCAATTAGCAATGTCATATGATAGATTAAATGAGTTAGAAAGGTTGTCGATAGAAAAAGAAATAACTTGACAATTGAATTATACAGACTTGATAAATATTTTTACTTCTAAAATAGCTAGACGAGTAATATTTATTTAATTATTTTAAATATTTATTACTTTTTTATTGAAACAATATATTATTTCTAATTTATTTATGTATTTAATATATTTTATTATTTGTAAACTGAATTTTAAAATTATTGTAACAAAGGGATTCAGTTTTTATTATTCATTTCAGGTACATCTAATATAGATAGAGAGGGTGTTTTTTGAGGGTCGATATATTCATCCATAGCCAATTGGCCACGCACGCTCTGACGATCGCTCATTCGTTAAAAAAAAAAAAAACTGCTTGTGTAATTGTGAACAATAATTTTGTAATTTCCCTCTAACGTTGAATTGGGTATTTGGGCTTATACGGCGCATATAGCCTATTCAACATGCTGCTCGACTCCAACACAGTACGGAAAATTAATGAAGGAAATGGTCCATATTCATTATGCGACATTTTGTATTATTCTATCAAATTATTTCATTGTCACACTATATATTTATATTTATGCGATTTTTCCCCCGAGTGAAATATTCATATGTAACTTAAGAACTATCAATAACAGTAAAAACTGGCCGAATGATTCAAGGAGAGAGTGAGGTTGATCATACGCGCAGAGGTTAAATTCGGAAAGAGCTGGGGATTCTCATGTGCTCCAGGCACCTGCAAGGGACTAGAGGAGATGAAAGAAAATGTCGGAAGTGCTCCGGCGGGGGCTACTTCGACGCTCAAATTAGAAAACGAGAAGAGGAATAATAGTGAATGTGAATGTAAAAAAGGAGAAGCAGACATCTTCTAATGACCCCGCGCTCCTTTGTATAAAGGGGATCCTGACAACAGTACTCTGACAGCAGCGTGTTTTGACCGTGACATGCTTTGACAACTGTGTAAGACAGCCAAGGGCAGAGGATATCATATCGCCATTAATGCACCCCTTGTGAGGGGATATTTCTTCATAAATGCTAGGAGCAATACTTTGTATGGACGTCATACTTTGTCATAACAGTCCTTACTGTCAGGACGTGTGTTATGGAACGGCATACTGACAAAAATATATTCATATAGAATGTTTTTTCAGAGCAATGTGGTTAAACAAAATGCCTCCTATTGAGACATAAGAGGTGGTCTCCTGTCGAGACATAAAAGATGATCTCTCACCGAGACATAAAAGATGGTCTCCTACCGAAACATAAAAGGGTCTCCCACCGAGACATAAGAGATGATCTCCCATCGAGACATAAGAGGGTCGGTCTCCTGCTGAGACATAAGAGGTAGTCTCCCGTTAAGACATAAGAGAGAAGGGTTTCCCACCGAAACATAAGAGGTGGTTTCCTGCCGAAGCATAAGAAATGGCCCGTCGTAATATAAGAGGATCTCTTGCCAAGAGATAAGAGGTGGTCTCCCGTCGAGACATAAGAGATGGTCTCCTGTCGAGACATAAGAGATGACCTATCAAGCCTGTTCCCTGCGATGTGACCAGATTAAGTCCGAATTTAACTAATCTTATGTCTTAAACAGTTTCCACCAGTATGGGCACGTTTGATTCATATGTAAATAAGAAGTATCAAGATCTATTTGGAGCAAAAAGGTTAAAGGAGGTAAATTGCAATTGTCTATTGGCACAGTCAAACGACATCCTAAATGAGAGGAGCATTGTGTCCTGAAATATCAAAGCATCCAATAAGAATCGACTTTTCTCTTTGAAATAAATTTATCATCTAAATACCAATTCGATTATGTCTGCAAGGACAAGTATTAAGATCTATTGACCTTTGAATAATTAATTAGGGAATAGTTTCTTCCCTAACAAATATAGCTTAGCTTGGACCTCTCTGCCTAGATCCATGTTGAGTAGCAACAACTGACCTATATGGCAGGTGCAGGCCAACTCACACCTAGTCTTATGCTAATCCTAGGAAATGGGTATAAGCTTTTGTTCTTTTTTTTTTTCTTTCTCTTTTTCATTTAATTTATTTTTAGCATCTTCTCCTCGCTATACCAAATCAGTCATCCCATTTTCACTCTTCTTTTTATCGTATTACTTATTATTTCTTAGAAGTCAATTTATTTTTTTCTCAATTTATTTTTAATATATAATGAATTAATTTTAAACTTAAAATATTTTAATACTTTATATAATATTTTTAATATAATCTTGTCCTTAATATATAAAATTTTCAATTGTCTCCAAAATTTTATTCAATCAATAGTTTTTTTTTCATTTAATTTATTTTCAACTCTTTCTCCTCGCTCATCCCTTCCTTATTCTTTATATTTAATTTGGTTTTCAATCTTTTTAACTCATCCCTTCCTCATGCTCTTGATTTGTCTCTATTTTTATTTGGAAATTAATAGGTTTATTACAGATTTTATTTTCAATACATAATAATTCAATTTAATTTTAATTGAAATATTTTAACAGTTTATATAATATTTTATTAACATATTTATCAAATTGTTATGCAATGTTTCATATTTTTAATTTGTAAAATTTTCAAACTTCTCTAATTTTTTTATTCAATTAACATTTTCTTTACCTCTGTTATATTACACATCCCTTCCTTATTCTCTTCATTTAATTTATTTTTGGCTCTTTCTCCTAATACTGCCACGTTACTTATCCGCTCATTCTCTTGATTTTTCTCTCAAAACATTTTTTTTGAAATTTTTAATAGATAATGATTTAATTTTGGAATAATTAGTTTAACGGTTCATATATTTTTTTATTAATATAATTTTGTCTTTAAAACATTTATTAAATTCCTGTGCAATGTTTCAGGCTCCTCAATCTGAGCCCAACTATGTGGCACCCCCAGCAAATCCTTATCAAGTGGAAGCTGTGCAATCCTATTATCCAGAAAATTAACCTTATTCCAAATTTTACACTATGAAAATGTATAAGAATCAAGCTTTAAATTTTACACTATGAAATTTCACTTCTTATCTTGTTATGCAGAAATTCTACCATTTAGCCTTTGAACTGGACACTATTTTATTGCATCAATCTTAAGTACTGTGCCAATAAGATTGTGCCTCTTCAATAAAAATGTAAAATCGTGACGTTAACAATCTTACTCAATTGTTTCTACCTAAGAATTATGGTGCTAGTATGGACTACCTCTATAAATCCGACATCTCAAAGGATCTATTCTCGTTTAAAAGAAAGTCTATAAATACATCATAATTATTATTGTTGTTCGAGACAAGAGGTGAGAGATGGATCAAATAATGACAGTGGCTCGACATAAAGCAAGTGATGTGGCAAAGGGATAATGATCCAACAGAGAACTGGTGTCAACGTCATCTAGCTTAGACCAAAAGAAAATCATCAGAGAAATTTGAGCAAAGGTCGCAAAGACTGCCGAGATGAGGTACTTTAACAAAAAGTGATGAGGGAAGCGTTCCTACTCCAACGCTCAAGTCAAAATGTGGAGAAGAAAAAGGATGCAAAGACACAAATGAAAATGGGGAAGGAAAAACAACTAGTCTTTTATGACTTCTCTTCTAATTACCTTTATATATGGCACACACGACGCTAACTCTGATGGTGTCGTGTGTAGATTAGGAAAGAATGATGGTTGTCATATTCTCATTAATGTTATCCATGTGGTTGAGGGGAAACATAACTTCATAAATACATAATCAAATGGCTGACAGGATATAGAACCTCATTAATAAGGTGGACTTGGCCTGTGTTGCTGTTGGAGAGCATACGGAAGTACGTAAGATGAAAACCTTCCTCGCTAAGCTGTGAGGCTTGGTGAAATATCACCATTAATCTGAGATATCACACCGAAGTATAGGATGAAAATAACCAATCGAAACATTCGGGGCAAAGGCTAGTAGCTC
>JBAMHZ010000038.1:653475-679595 GCA_037177395.1 Alpinia galanga
GAAAGGAAACCCTTTGTGACGATTTTTTTTTTTAGGGGGGAAACGTTTTAGTAAATTTGATTTCTATCAATCCAATTTCACCTGAATCATACCTTAAGATCGATACAGAGAAAAAAAAAAACTCAACAAAATTCTGTTTGAAGTTGATAATTTGAGGTTTGTTTTCCCTTGTTGTGTTTGATAAGCTGGAATCTTTCTTTTTATTTCAGTTTGTTTTCTTCTTTGTTGTTAGGATCATGAACCATGTTTTGGATTCCCATTGTTTATTGACTCTGTGGGAAATGCCTTTAATTAGTTAGAGTGTGGGTTTGACATTCAGAACACATACAAAATGTAGGTAGTTTTCTATCTGTCTAATTTTTTTTAAAATGTAAATTACTGTGATCTTTATTTTGTGTTGGTTGTCTATTTTGCTTAAATAAATATTTTGTAAGTCTTTTTTATTATAAAGAATTATGTAATTAGAGAATCCACAACAGAATAAATCTTTGCAATATTTACATTTTATTTATTTAAACTCAGACTAAATTTTTTCTATGATTTACTTAAAAACTATCTTTTTCTTTGTGCCTGATTTTTTTTTTATTAAATTTCAATCGTTTTTATGGACACTTTAGTCCCTTACAGTTTATAAATATAATTTGTTAATTGTATTAAAAAATTTAATATTTATTATTATTAATTTACAGTTTTATATTATAACTTTAAAGTTACAAATTGTTATTTTTAGAGTTTTTAATTCTCTTAAAAAAAATTAATTTTTAACCCATTTAATTTCTCATGGACTAATTATTATTTTACCGTGCCCACTTAACCCACTGACCAAAACCTACTCGACACAAGGCCATTTATTCGTTCAGCAATCATGTCAAATATAATGCAAATTGAGTCGAACCATGGATGGTGTAATTCGATTTATTTTTTGGTTAATATCATGTGTTTAAATTTTTGGCCTGACTAATATTTAGAGATGATCAATTCTACCTCAAGGTTTTTCAGGAACGTCACTTTAATAGTTAGCCGGAAGAGATCAAAATTCCAGTAGATCTCCATTAACTATCTGGATAAATCAAAAAAATACTTATAACTTTTTGAGCGGATCAATCCGAACTTCACAGTTATATTGTCCTTAAAAGGCTGTTCAATACCAAAGTTAAACTCTATCTACCAAGTAAATTCTTGCACAGAGAATCATTTTTATAGATTTTTTTAAAATTTATCATTGAACTATTTCAGTAGAGAATTAAACTATGTTCTTTATTTTACTATATCGGTACCAATTAATTGAGCTGGTCTAATTGATCGGTCTTTATTTGATATGATCCATCAAATTGGAGCGTCACTTGGCACATCAGTTAATTTGAATCGGTCTGGTGGATTAGTTGATCTAAATGAGTAGATCTATTTAGTGAATATAAACAAAATCACTAATTCAATTAAAAGTTTTTTTTTTTTGTCTAGCTACAATTTATAATCTTCTTGGATTTTGGGTTGAGTGACAAGTGTGTTTGATGGTGTTATAGAATATCCTTTTCTTTTATTTAAAAAAAAACACTCTACATTTGTGGTTGAGATTATATTAGATTTATTTATTGATCCAAAATTTAAAAGTGAAAGAAATTAATAGAAGTCACTAGTGGATTTGGAGTTGATTCATTATCTACCAATTAAAATTCAACAAATTAAAGAATATCTTTACACGGAATATTCAAAAACTAAGCAAATCCAAAATGATGCGCGCCGTCCAGTCTTTAGCGCTGTGATATCTAACTAACTTATTCATTTACCAATTAACTAACTAACTAATTAATTAATTATAATTAGATGCCAAGTGTCACATTGGAGTTATAGTTAATTATGAGACTGAGGCATTGGATTGGGAGGTAATAATTTATATAGTCTTGCCCCACCTTCATATTTTTCCATTCTTAAACTATGATTTTACTTTTTATCTTCCTTCCATTCATATTATAAGGTCAACTCTTTGAAATATTATGGGTCTCCATATGAAGCAAATTTGAAAATAAAATATATTCTAGATTATTAGCATTTAACTTATTCTCTCTCTTTCTCTCTTTTTTTTCTTTGATGGCCGATTAATGTTACATTCATGAGGGCCTTCAATAGCTCATCTTCCAATGCGCTAAATGAAGGGAAGACAAGTAGAAAGCACCAAATGGCACCATGGCACACACCTCAACAAAGAAATTTAATGAGACCATAATAGTTTTCATGTTCATGAATCAACATTTTACTATAATGTTTTAATGGGCAAATAGGTTTGTGAAATAGTTTAGAAAAACAATTTTGAAAAAAAAAATTAAAATTGATTTTTATATTTTAGAATGGTTTGAGTAAGCTCAACATCCAATATTTTCGATGAAAATCATAAAATAAAAGGGCATAATTGGAAACATATCCAGAGCAAAGATGCTTTTTTTATAAAAACGAAAACAGAGAGCATATTTTGGTAAAATTTCCCTCTTGTTGTTGGGTTTTAATTCCCACCGGAAACAGATTATCCAATTTCAGGGGGTGAATCTGTCAAATACGAGCTCACGATTCCGGCGCCGTTAAGTCGATTCTCCGTGAGATTATCTGCCTGGGTTGGCCATAAAGAAACTACCGCCCACTTCATTTATTTATACATTTCCTGTCGTTCCCAGAACCCACACCAAGCTTCGCATATTCACTGCTCTGGTTTCCTCTTTCTCTCCCCCGTTTCCTCGATCTCTCCCCCAATCTTTATCCAAAATCCTTCCGTTTTCTCCCTGTCCATTCCTTCTGTCCGCTGCCGCGCCGATTTCCACGCCAAGACAGCGTCTTGCTTCTCCTTCAAGGGCTCATTTTGGCGCCGATTCGACGTTCCTGCGGGCGGTCGAGGTGTTTCCTGTGCGCTTGCTAGATTGTGGGTGCTGAGGGGGTTGGATCGAGATGGCGTCGAGGATGATCAGGTGGCGGCCTTGGCCGCCGCTGCTGTCGAGGAAGTTTCGGGTGAAGCTAGCGGTGAGGAGGGTCGAAGGAGTCGGCGGTGGGGATGAGGCGGAGGCCGTTGCGGGGAGGAAGATAGCCTTGGAGGTGAGGTGGAAGGGGCCAAAGCTGGCGCTGAGATCGCTGCGGAGGAGGGTGAAGAAGAACCGGACGAAGGAGGAGGAGGTTGCCGATGGCAGCGTGGTGGTGTGGAATGAGGAGTTTCAGAACCTTTGTACCTTGACGGCGCACAGGGAGAACGATTTCCATCCGTGGGAGGTCGTATTTACCGCCTTCAATGTGAGTCATAATAGGACATTGAAGCCCGATTTTTCTGTAGTTTTGTCCCATGTTTTGCTGTAGTAGTACCTCGGAAAGCGTGCTATGAATCTTGGCGATCGGCATTTTTAACGGCTTATCTAGGCTTTTTGTTTGCCAGTGATTATTTGGTATGGAGGTTTTTTTTTCCTTAGATCTCTTGACGTTTTTATCACTATTTTTTGGCGTTCTTTTGTTGATTTTCTTCTCGTTTGTTTTATTTCATCAAATAGCTTCTGATGACTGTTGGTTTAGGCTGGTCAGGATTGTGACCTTTTCTGAACGTACATTCTTATCTGCTTCCGTGAAAAAATTAAGTACTTTTGTATCTTTTCATGTTCAATTAGTACTCTTTCCAAATTCATTTAAACATAAATATGGACGAGATAAATGGAGCCTAATACCTTTGTGGGCCATTTGGTGGGAGAAAGGCTACTTTTCTTCTGGGAATGTTGGATCACTTCCTTACTTTTTTGTTGTTTGTAGATTTCTTGAGAGAAAAAGTTATTTTTCTTGAATTTGACTTTGTGTATGACATAGGCCAGTTGCCAATGGTGACCATTCTCTCATTTCCTGATGGATTAATTTGATTATTGATCTCCTTGGCAGAAATAAATGTGCCTGTAATTTCTGTTTTTATCTCAGAGATGCACAATCGTTTTGTTTCAAAAGTCAACTCAATTTGTTTCATTAGTTCTATCTCCAATTGCAACTTTAGTTTGATTTATTCCTTAATGAGAAATCTCTCTCTCTTTGCATGTTCTGTCCTGATATCTAAAATGATTCACATGATTTGTAACTTACGATTATTAAGAAAATGTGTTGTAAAGTTGTGATGAACTTAAATTCTTAAAAATCAACATATGTAGCTATTTTACATGGCTATCAACCAGTTTAACCCAAATTTATGTGGTTATCTTGCCTCTCGTCCTCTTGTTATAGTTGCAGCATATCAATGTTTGGGAAAAGTGTTTTCTGTTATTTGTTCAATTGCATTTTGTAAGGAGGAAGTAAATGGATTTCATTCCGATGTAGGGTTCAAACCAAGGCACAAAGACCAAACAATCTGTGCTTGGAATGGCTTCACTAAACATATCGGAACTCACATCTGCAGAGCAGGAGATTGAGCTCCACATTCCATTGTTACTTCCTGGTACCGCAGAGTCTACTTTGTCACTTCATGTATGATGACTCCTATGCTACTTGTTTATTATTATTATTATTTTTGTCCCTTTAGTGAGCATCCTGTGCAAGACTCCAATTTTCTGAACATACTGCCTTCCTTGCCATGGCCACAACAAATCCTTTTCGCACTGACTTACACATTCGACATAAGCCTAAGTCACACTATGAATCTTTACTTAATTCAAGAATGCAACTCATAAAGATGTTCATTTTGCAGTTGGCACTCAGTATATTGGAATTGAGATCTTCACAAGATTCTTCTGATATGGTCCACAATTCACCGAGTGGTACATCCTCACCTCAGTCAGGAGATGCTAATGTCATTCCTCCTGAGAAAGAAGAGCTTTCTGCACTAAAAGCTGGATTGAGAAAGGTGAAAATTTTAACAGAAATTGTGTCTGCTCGGAAGTCTAAAAAGGCTTGCCCAGATGACAATGGTAGCGAGGGGAAGTGCTCTGCTAGGAGTGACGATGTAGAATACGGTTATCCATTTGATACAGATTCTTTTGATGATCTTGATGAAGTGGAAGACATCAAAGAGGATACTAATGCCAGGAATTCATTCAGTTATGGTACATTAGCTTCTGTTAATAATGCTGGATACGAGATGAAGATATATGGTGAAAATGAGGACTGTGTCTACTACAATCACCGGAGATCAGATGTAGGTTGTTCTCATGCAGAAAATAAACTTCTATCGATTCCTGAATTTTCTATGTCAAAGAGGAGTTTTCTTCCATGGAAAAAGAGGAAGTTGAGTTTCAGGTCTCCTAAATCCAAAGGGGAACCATTGCTCAAGAAAGCATATGAAGAGGGAGGGGATGACATTGACTATGATCGGCGGTTACTAAGTTCCTCCGATGAATCACTCTCTGCCAGTGTAAGCATCACATACCACATTAATCTGTTTATGAATCATTTTATCTGTTCCGGTTGAGGGAACATTTGATAGTAAATCATGTTGGATCATCAACTTCCCTATTTGTCAATTGTTCATATAACAGTCATAATTGGACATAGGAATTCTCTTGGCTCGAAGTGCAGGACAAATTGTTTACATTACTAAAAACTTGTGTATTTGTATTTGCTTTCTCATTTAGATAATTTAGTCCTTTCGGAAAGTAATTGAAAATGTTGTGGTGGTTTTCTTGTAGAGGCACTATGAGGATGACAGACAAGCTATGAACCGACCAGTATCAGATTTTGGCGATGACTGCTTTGTGATAGGAAGCTGGGAATCAAAGGATCTAGTTAGTCGAGACGGGCACATGAAGCTTACCACCCATGTTTTCTTCGCATCCATTGATCAGAGAAGTGAGCGAGCATCCGGTGAGAGTGCATGCACAGCTCTTGTGGCTGTTATAGCCGACTGGTTTCATAAGAACAAGAACACGATGCTGATTAGGTCTCAGTTTGATAGCCTAATCCGAGAAGGCTCTCTCGAATGGAGAAACCTTTGTGAAAACCGTGTTTATCAGCAGTGTTTCCCCGACAAGCATTTTGACCTAGAGACTGTTCTTCGAGCTAAGATTCGGCCACTTTCTGTCGTGCCAACGAAATCTTTCATTGGATTCTTTCATCCCGAAGGCGCCGACAACAACAGCGACTTTGACTTTTTGAGCGAAGCTATGTCTTTCGACAGCATCTGGGAGGAAATCAGTCGAATAGGATCGAACTGCTCAAGCGATGCAGGACCTCAGCTATATATTGTAAGCTGGAACGATCATTTTTTTGTCCTCAAGGTTGAACACGATGCATATTACATAATTGATACTCTCGGTGAGCGTCTATACGAGGGCTGCCAAGAGGCTTACATCCTCAAGTTCGACGACAGAACATGCATCGACCTGGTTTATAATCCGACTGAGGATGCTACTGAGTCTGAGAACCAGGAAAAGAGAAATACTGCTGCGGCGGAAGTGGAACTTGTATGCAGGGGAAAGGAATCATGCAAGGAGTACCTCAAGAGCTTCCTGGCCGCAATTCCAATCCGGGAACTGCAAGCCGATATTAAGAAAGGTCGAACATCCTCAACTCCATTGCATCAATGCCTCCAGATCGAATTCCACTTCACTGAATCAGCCAATGCTCACAGCTCACATCCTCTATCGACGCCACCGGAGAGTCTCCTTCAGCTGCCTTGGCCAGTTCAACCTGCACCTCTTGTCGTCGCATAGTGCTAAATATCTTCTCCTCCTTTGCCAATGGACTTCTTTTTGCTGGGAGTAGTGCTGTCGAACACTATTTTGTAATGGAAGCGTTCGATGCCCGGAATCGTCTTGTTGGTTTTGTGGTATGTTCACTAAGTCCGATCGGAGTACGAGCACCAAATCTACTGCTGTAATTTATATTAATATTTTTATAATTATTATGTTAAATTTAAAATTATTGATTAACTAATATAGATCTTAAGTCCGTCTCCACGTGGAACGTTGCATTTCCACAAAGCTGGGAAGGTGTGGCTCATGTCGGATAATGCTAGAAAATGGAAAAGACTCAAGGATCGTCACGTGTCGCTCGTCAACTACCACTAACGCCGTCAGTTTGCCAGCTTCGCATGTGCCGACTTCTAGAATCGAATCCTCATCCCTGCATCCAATTGTCTCCCGCCGCGTGCACGCGCATGGTAGTTTCTACGATCGCCTGTGCGAGCCTTTTGTAGGACCGTTTGTAAGCTTGATTTGTATTGGGTGTACATATGGGTCCCTCTTTGAATGGCCAATGACGTGTGAATTTTAGATGGAATGGGCCAAGGAAGAAAAGGGAATTGGACATCAGATGCGAGGCCACAAGTTCAAATTCAACGCAAGTTCCACCGTTTACTTTGACGCCGTTTGGACTTAAGAGGCGGTGCGGAAACGCTCTGTGTTGAATTTTCCCCCTTTCCTATTTCCATCTATTTTCTGCTTCTTCGTCGCAATTTCGTCGGCGAATCCCAGAGCTGGAAGAAGAATTGAGATGGCGGAGAAGGAGGAGATGAAAGGCGGAGAGGTTATGCAGGAGAAGGCGGCGGGCGAGGCGGAGGCCGTGGCCATCGAGCTCACGGCGCCCGTGGGTTGGACCAAGAAGGTTGTTTTTTTTTCCCCTATCTGAGGAACTCCTGATCTCTTCTCGGCGTTGCTCTTCTTGTTTGCAATTTTGCTCGATTCGCTTTCTCGTGCCCTTAATTTGTTCTGCTTGTTGCTTTTAGTTTCAATTGTGTGCTCAGGTAATCGGTCGATTCTGTGGTGCGCATTCTAGGGTTTGCTCGCTTCATGGTGGTTTGCTTATTTGTATTAACAGAGAAGGGAACTTGTGGAGTTCTCCATTAGGGTCTTTTAGGGTTTGAGCAGGGCCAATTTAGTGATTTGAGCATGGTGGCCTGCTTGTTCTTCTAGGACTGGTGCATTGGTATAACATAGCTTAGGGTTTTGTGCATTTCTGATTTGCTTGCGATCATCACTTATTACTTTTTTTTTAAAAAAAAGGAAAAAAGAAAAAAGCTCATATGACATATTGGAATTAGCATTGTAAAAAACAGGATGGCTTTGGTTTTATTGGTAAAAAGGAGATCCTTGTCCTTCCAAACGCAGTTAGACACTTCAGTTTTTTGCTAAGTTTGATCTCTTGCTAACCTACCCTGTTTATTGTTATTATTATTATTTATTTTTTACTGTAGCATTGGTAGCGGATGCATGATGATAGTTATGGTTCAACGTGAAACTTCCTCTTGTCCATGCTTTAGTTTAACAAAGCATTAGATATATTGATTCGGAGAAGAAGATTAACATCTACACATTATTCACATGTAATCTATTAGATGCATGCCAGATGTTATGTTCATTTTTCAATTGTATTCTATATATTTATACAAAGAATAAGGTTGCTCTGCAATTAATACTACTTGAACAAGTAGGCAATAAAATAATAGAAGAGGTTAATATGGTATGAATATGTTCAAAGATAGATTTTACGTAGTTAGACAAGTTAAATAGATTGGACTTGAAGATTTCAGATGGACAGATGGCGATCAAATAAAATTCTATTTAACACAATCAAAAGAAATTTAAAAGATCTGAATGTAACTTGCTATATAACTTGGTCACTGATAGCTGAGTAAATCATAACTATTTTATATTTTTTTATTGGTTTTTGAATCAATAAGTCTCTGAACAAATCAACAACTTTGTTGCATCTTTTTGACCAAAGAGATTTATGATTTGAGTCAATTTATTTTATAGATTCAATTGTTTATTATGAACATTAGTTTTCTAGTTCGTGGTACTTTTAAGTGACTTTGTTTTATGTTATTATTTTCAATTGTCCTAGTTACTTGATAAACACTATCTTCTCTTTTTTATGTTTAATATTGTCTTTTTATCATTTAATATCTATCTTTTATAAATCAACTAAACAGAATATTGTCAATGGGTCTTAGTATATACCAGCTTTGATTTATTGAGGCTATATCATTTTTCTTGTTGTTAAAATTTATGTTTTTTTTTATAGTAATAACCTTTTTATTTAAATTGCACTTGTCATGTCCATACAATGCAAACACACGGTGCAGAATAACTTATGTCACTATTGACAGTAGATTTGCATTTTCACAGGTTTCCAATTTTCTAGAAAGCATAGCATTCAATTGTGGCTCTTTGCTTCAAACTTACTAAACTGTAAATGCCTATTGACTCTTTAGTTGCAGCAGATTGAATAGTTGCCTTCTTGTACCCTTTTGTTGAAGCACCATGAACATGAAGTTTAAAGATCTATTTTGGAATACATTGAAGATGGATGTTTGTTGCCCTAACCATTTTTTAAGCAATGATATGTAAGCCAGTCTATGCCTGTTAGTTTGTTCTTTTTGCTTTCATTCATTAGGCTGAAAGCTGTATACTGTTTGTTTTCTCCAAACAGTTGAGTGTTGAATAGATATTTCACAATGTCGTATAGAATGAAATCTCTAGTTTCATGGAAGTTGTTGGTACCCATATGTTTGTCCTTTTTTTTCCCTCGACCCTTTTGTGCTTGGGCAATAACACAAGTGCAGGTTGAGTTTGCTAGTAGAAGAAAGAGTAGTAGACAATAACAACAAACAAACAAATTGATAATCTGAATTATTTGGTGTTGATAAGATGAATATAATATGCTGATGAACATCCTATAGAATTTCCAACACAGGTGCAGGTTGTGTTTGCTAGTAGAAGAAAGAGTAGTAGACAATAACGACAAACAAACAAATTGATAATCTGAATTATTTGGTGTTGATAAGATGAATATAATATGCTGATGAACATCCTATTGAATTTCCTGCAAACCCATCTTACTACTGCAGTATCCAGTTCTTTTAAGTTATTTTAAATTGTGTTTAGTTTTCTTCAGTCTTTCTCTGCCCCTAGTTCCTTCAACTTTAAATGATTCAACAGTCTAATTGTTAGCTCAATTGACTGTCTTTGAATAAATTTATATGATCTTAATCTATTTTCTTTTTCTAATCTATTGAAGTTTTACCTAACTACTTTTGGGAAAGTTATTCTTGCAACTCACATATTCATCTTAACATTTCTGTTCTGCTACATTAGTTTTGGTGTTTCATAATTCCCTAGCACTCTTTATCATAAAGGATGATTAGTTGCACTATTGTCTTATGAACTCTTTTTGTCTGAGAAGCATACGACAATCACAACATTCTGGAAGTTCTTTTCTATTTCAATTAAATAATTATCCCACCAATGATAATTTTACTAGTAATCTTTGTTGAACAATAACTTTTAGATTTTTAAATCTCTTACTTGTCAGAATTCTTGTTCATTCAATTTAAATATCCTCTCACTTCTTTATTGTTGTTGAAACTACACTTCATGTATCCAACTGTAGTTCTTGCTAGTTTAAAATCTTTAGTTTTACACCCACAATCTAATTCAAGCTTCAAGTTTACTTTTATAATCTCATTAATTAGCACAAAGTACAAATAGCAAGCATTAAGGAGATTATCTTAAAATCTAAGAGCTTTGAACTGATTAAGATGACATACAAAAATGATAATTAAATCCTAAAGAAATCTGAAACTAGATATCATCTTCCTCTTAAAATTCACTATAATAATTGTTTAGGAACTCATTATAAAGTTCTTAAGTCATAGAAATCATGCAGTGTTTTATGATATTTCTCTATTAATTGCCTTAAAAGAAATCTGCACTTTGTTTTATCTATTTTTTCTAGTAAGGAGAAAACTTTCACTATTAAAAATAACAGTTTTTTTTCTCCTATAAAGAATGAATAGTAGATTTTGTATGTTCCAACTCCTCCGAGAAGAGGACTGCTATTGCTTTGTGGCTTGAATGGCAGTGGGAGCCATTTCTGCCTAGCTGCCCTTTGAAAAGAATGTTCTTGTTTTCCCTCTTATTGACAAAGGTAGTATCTAGTTTTGACTATCTATTTCTCTAGAATTTATACAGAGAATTTGCAATAGTATGATTTTTTTGTTCCTTTTTCTGCTCACAAACCGAATGCACCACAACATAATCTCTGTGTTTCTTCTTTGATTGATAATATCTTTGCTGCATGTTTTTATTGTTATCCTATCCAATTTGAGTAATCTTTTTCTTTGGAATTATCTTTCAATTTGCTACGGTATGCTTATAAACGCACCTTGATCATCAAACACTTTCCATTTCTTTTTTTGCCATGCTAGTTATATGTTTGTCGTGTATGCTAATAGTTCATGCTGAGTGAGGATGGAACACGAAGAAGGAATGAGATTGTATTCATATCACCAACTGGTGAGGAGATTAAAAGCAAGAGACAATTACAGCAATACTTGAAGGCACACCCTGGCAGCCCACCTTCGTCTGAATTTGACTGGAGAACTGGTACATTTTCTCACACATCATAGCTGCTTCCTTACCTGTACGAATTGGCTTCTGCATCTTTTACTGAATCACTTCGACGTCAGGTGACACCCCAAGGCGTTCAGCCAGAATCAGGGAGAAAACCAAGGCTGTTGATACCCCAGAAGATGAAAAGCCTAAAAAGCGAGAAAGAAAATCAAGCTCAAAAAAAGAAGCCAAGGAGAGGGATTCTGAAGGAAATGAAGCTTCCCCTGCAAAAGAGGAGGGTGCTGTCACAGAAGCTAAAGAGGATGTTACAATGCAAGAAGTTGCAGTACCTGCTGATTTCCAAACTAAAGTAGGTGATGATGCAAATGAATTCATAGATGAAGTACCTGCTGATGTCGAAAATAAAGTAGTTGATGGTGCAAACAAAGTGATAGATGAAGTGCCTGCTGATTTCCAAACTAAAGTAGGTGATGATGCAAACGAAGTCATAGATGAAGTACCTGTTGATGTTGAAACTAAAGTAGTTGATGGTGCAAACGAAGTGATAGATGAAGTGCCTGGTGATGTCGAAACCAAAGTAGATGGTGATGCAAACAAAGTTAAAGATGAAGTGTGTGCTGATGTTGAAACCAAAGTAGATGGTGATGCAAACGAAGTTAAAGATGAAGTGTGTGCTGATATTGAAACCAAAGTAGATGGTGATGCAAACAAAGTTAAAGATGAAGTGTGTGCTGATATTGAAACCAAATTAGATGGTGATGCAAACAATGTCATAACTGAGGCTGTTGCTGCTGAGGAATCACTGAATGAAAAGAAAGATTCTGCCCTGGAAAGCAATGTAAGCGCCAAAAATAAAACTGAAGTCTTTTCAGAGAATCAAAAAGAAGCGACACCCGAAGTTGTACCTACACCTGTAGCAGAGAAACATGATGGAGAGTTTTCAACAGGTAATAGCCAGCACAAGGAAGATGCAGAAGCTGCAGACCTGTCGGAGCCCCCTTCGACTAGTTGCGGGGAAGCTCAGCATCTGCCCAAAGCTTCTCCTGTTAACTGCTAAAACTTAGATGTTCAGCCATACTATGACCCATCACCGTGTCCTTGGCGAGACTTTTTTTTTCCTTCTGTAGTAATGAACTTATTGACAGCTAGAGTTGGGTAGTCTAGCTGCTCCCAATAACTTGTGTTGTATTGAATAGCTGAGACATGTTGCCATGGAAAGTAACATTTGAACAAGTTATTGTATTATGCCTAATCTTTGACAAATTTGTTAGATGTTATAACAGATTACCTGACAAGTTTTAGCCTCATCTTTAGCATCTATTCTAATTTAACCTTATGCTCCCAATTGTGTTTTGAGTTGATGCCTAATAATACGGTGTTTAAGAAAAATAGCCGGTGAATTCCAATTCTGAGTGAAATTCATTCGCTTGTGTTTATTCCAGTATCATTGGCTATATGAATACAGCATGGTGCAATTTATAGTGCAATATAAATGATAGCTCACTTAGTAGTAGGATAAGACTTAGTTATAATTATTATTATTGTACAGGATATGTGTTATTTGGACTTTTAGAAGAATTCGTGGTTGTTTTGACAATTTAATCAGCTAATTTATTCCAATTCTCATTACATTGCATAGCTGCAACGATCAGCAGTGGATTCATTATAAGCTAAAGTGAATATCCGATTGGACAAACTGAACACGTCAAATTGGCTGGAGGAACCATATTGACTAAATTGGTCAAACATATAATAGATCAATCCACTTCGTTCTATTCCATTACAATTCAAGAAGCAATCAGCAAAGAGATCAAATCAACATATTTTTCTAATATTCATATCAATCTTAACAGGTTTTAGATACATGCCATTTTTTCCATGTGTATTTTACAATGGAACCATGAAAAGACTCCAGCTCTGATATCACATTCATAAAGTAAAAGCTTAGTTTTCAGGTGTCAGCAACGGATGCAAATCTAATACTGAAATCAAAGTTGATGCAAGTCAACTCTATCGCATTTGCTATCAGCTTCATCGCGAGTGTATATGTACCCTATAACAAAAGCACATGAGCAAGAACAAATCTGGTAGTACTACAAGTGTTCATCCAAAATGGAAGCTTCAATTAGCATCATTAAACAGACAGTGCATTGTTGCAGCACCTCAATGGCTGATAGGTTGTCTTGTTTAGGACATTTTAGAATATGAGTGATCTCACAGTATGCATATAGGTATAGATGATCTCCCACACAAGGTTTCAAGTTAAAATGGTACAAGATGATTTCCATGCTGCAGCCAACAAGTCAAAATTCATTTTGTTGGGGCATTTTGTGCAATTCAGCACCCACCAAGCTAATTCAGGAATCAACTTGTTGGGCCAATATGACTTGGTTAGGACCTTTTCAAGTTGGGAGGGCCCGAAATGCACATATGAGGTTTCAGAATTTCATGTGAAGATAATACAACAAATTGGTTTCAGAATTAACATGCTAAAAGTTGAAGAGAAATGCAGAAATAGTTAGGTCATCATGAAATTCTATAAACCTATCTGAAACCATGCTCTTGAATTAAAGTAGATATTATTAAACAGTAGTTGGAAAAAAATTAAGTTGTTCACACAAAACTTTAAACATGGCTACTTACTGGAGGGGTAAATGATGGCAAAGTCTGCTGATGAGATAATATGAAATCACCGTTTAAGATTGGGCAGGATGTCTCTTCACAAAGATCATGAGTTTCTTCGTGAACAAGAAAGCCAAAATACTTGACATCAATTACCAACAACCCTCCAGAGATTGGAGCTCCTGTTAAGAACATTGAAGTGATGAACTTGTGCTTCAAAGGTAGAGCAAATTCTATTGGCTATCAATGAAAATTTACAGTTCATGTTATTGCAAAAGAGTTGCACAAGTTAAGCATACCACAATTTGCTTCTTTTCTTTAGTTATAAATGATAGACGAGTTGTCAACAGATTAATTAAAAAAAAACACGCCCATTCAACAGGATTCTACAGGGAGCTGCTCAGATCTTGAGCTTATGCAACAAATAAACTTTCTGCTATAACTCCATCAGTTATCAGATTACCATCTAACAATACCACGGAAAAGTAAGTATTCTTAATCTAATCTGCGTAATGAAACATGTGCTGTATATATTTACTGATCATTAAATGAGAACGGAATCCTCTCCTACTCTATCCTGTCCCATCCTATTAAATTACACTGCATTAATTCAAAGAAAGAAATAAAAGAAGAAAGAAATAAAGGGAGCTAATGACTGAGGAAATAGTCAGCTAACTCAAACTCAGACGTTAAGGATTGAAACGAAACAACCATAACAAATTGAGCAGCCTAGGAGATTTCTACGAATAACTAGGTCCCTTGCAATGAGGTTTTCTCGAGTGGCACAACCATTCATGAGAGCTCAGTTGTCCAGTGAAAGCCTCCAATCAAAAGATGGAAAAAGGAAAAAAAAATCTCAGTTCTTAATCTTCTTCTCTCTTGTTCTGTGTCTCAGAGTTTTAAATTTGTTTTACCAATTTCAGACTTAAGCAATCATTTGAGAAAGGCATTGCAAGAAGCTTTCTCAAGGACAAAAGTTTCTTACTGTTGATGTAGAACACCTCCTTGAAACTCAAACCACAGGATACAAATTTTATCGGGAAAAAAATAATCAAGCATGCAATGCTGAGAAATTCTCGGTACTCACAAAACCCAAACTCAAAACACAGAACAAGAGGAAGAGGATTTGAAAAATTAAAATGTTTTTATTCAATTCTATGGTTCGAGAGTCTGCTGTTTTTTCATAGACAACTCATATGCTTGGTGTTGTCCCAGTCTTAGAGCACCTAATCCAAGTGGACGTAGCTACTCCTGAATTTCATTTTGTCTTTGAGTTTTAATAGCTGATTTAATTCTATTGTTACTGTGTTCAAGAGCCTCCAATTTAACCTATCTGCTCCTTTTATTTCTTCGTTTTTCCACACACATCAACATACATATATATATATGTGTGTGTGTGTGTATTTTATATAGACACACACAATGAAAAGGCAGGCAAAAGAACGAGAGAAGTGATAAAGTAATTGCGGGTAGTCTTGATGAGTACGTACATAATACATATATGCATTCAAACCTTGAAAAAGTAACAAGGGGATTTTTGGTTATTCCTGATGAGACTGCCTTAGGGAAGTGATAGGCCGCTTCCCAAGGGTATTTGGTAAAATCCGAGAATACTTGCCAAACACAAAAAACGAAGGCTTAATGTGCTCCCTTAAGAAATGAAAACCACTATACGGTGATCCTATGGTTCAAGCCTTGTTCACCTGCTTTGTGTAAGCATGGTAGATACTAATACCTGTCTTTCAGAACTATTAGAAGATAAATGGAGGATTAATGTATATACTATACCTTTCCTAATAATAAAAGGATACTTGAATTGATCAAGGAATTTGATAAATTCAAATCTATTTGAAGCCTCTAGTCCCATGTGTATCTCATTACACTTGTTCCTTTTCCCCTAGTTTCTGTTTTGTTTCTGAAAGTTCCAAAAAATTCCAGCAATTCAAGCTTGAACAGTGCTAGAGTTAGACAATATATTCCGGGCAAAAAGTTTCAAGGAGATCATTTTGCATCAACAGCAAGAAATATTTATCCTTTGGAAAGCTTCCCGGAAATACCTTGCTTGTTACTTTGCTATATTTCTGAATCCACCTCCTCCTATTCTAACAGCATGTGGCAGTGTACATCCTGATGGGGTTACATACCTTTCTACAACTCTCATCTAGATGAACCTGCCTATCCTTTAGTATCAACAATGAGGTGTTATACTGTCTCCGAAGGGTATATCAAAGATAAACTTTTTCCAAATAGAACCTGCACTTGATGTTTGCACGGTATAGAGAAAAAAAAAACTAGATCTAGATCAGATCCTTCTTCCCATCATCACACAATAAATTTCACCTACCTTTGTTGATTGCTTTTATATCTTTTTCCTTTTTGATTTGTTGAAACTAGCTTAATTATCGTCTTATAATACTTATACCTGATGTAAAGTCAGAAAGCACATTTGTGTATGCTCCAAAAATTAGCAATTGTACAAGGTGAAAATTGTCTAACTTACCAGCATTTGCTGTAATCTTAAATTTAGCTGGCTTGCCCCGTGCAATTGGATCAGGTGATATTTGAACACTGCTGACCTTCACCAAATAGTCAGCTTCTTTGTCTGCAGATGACAAAGATCTTTTGGCAAACAATTTGTGCATAATATACAAATGTTTCAGAAAAAACAAATGATAGTTAATAGCTGAGGATCATGATTGTGTAAATAATAAATGTAATTATTATGGTAAACATAAAAAATAAAACGAGACCTTTCCAAGGCTGAAGTAAAAAACCAACGACCAAGAGACTTAAATTGACCTTGGAAAAGTTGAATCCACGTAAATAGAAACCACATCCAAGAAACAGAGAAAATTCATGCAATGAAGACCAATAAACAAAGCCTCGTGGGGTTTCATTTGTACTGGAATGTAATGTTACAAGGATTTCTTCAAAAACGTTAAAAGCTGAAATAAAATAACTAACTGTTGATGCGCAATCTCCCCTCCACAAGGCATCATTATAGGGTTCCGTTTTTACTCGACTGTAACATTGCAACTGATAGTCGATTCATAAAATTCCTTCTAAGACTAGTTCCTGTGGTGGAATAGAGGACAATCCCAATACCTCATAAGGAAAAACCAAACCTATAACCCAAAAGAAGCAATTTTTCCGCAACACCTTCGACCAAATGGTCTAAACAACAACTAGAATCTTGGACTAAAAACGATATAGAATGAAATGCCATCTCAAGAATGCAAAAGCAGAAAATGAGCCCAAGTCGAAACAAATTGATCCGATCGATCTCCTCCTCCAGATATAATCAGTAACCAAACAACACGGAGGAGTAATCGTGAAAGAAAACAAACCAATGGAATTGAATGAACCATACGCAAGCAAAAAAAAAGGAGCAGCGAAAGGGAAACAGTAACTCACTGCAGAACTGGAATTCCGTGGAGGCGCCGTGCCGAGGGATGATGAGTAGGAAGAAGAAGAAGGAGGAGGAAGCGGAGAAGAGCAGGTGGGAAACTACGGACGCCATCGTTCGAATTCGAGAGAGCGAAGGGGATTAGCGAAGAAAAGGAAACCCCTTTCCAGGCCTTTATATAGGATTGAAATTTACAAAAATACAATTTTACCCTCGCTTATTTACTTGGAATTTCTCGAATTTGTGAAAAAGACAAAATTAAATTATTCTAATTTTCAACAGCTTGATCGAGTTTTGGCCGTCGGATCGACTTTATAATTAAACTAAAAAAAATAAAGATAATATTTAAAGTACCTTTTGTGGTTGGAAATGTGACAGGATTTTATGGAGGAGGGAAGGAGGACGATTTCGCCGTCAAAAAAGTTTTGATTTTTTTTTGAAATTTAAAATTAGTTCGATGCCACGTCATAATTTAGTTAGCGGTGATGTTTAGGCTGCCAACTAACGCAAAGGTTTTGCTTTTCAAATTAGTATTTAGCCAAATATAGCAAGTGATAATAATCTAAAAAATATTTTTTTTTCTAAAATACTACAATGGACAGTTGACTTATATAATTGTGTGAAAATAAAAATACATTTTTAATAAAGATGGTCATAATAATAATACGTTAAAAAGGATAATGGTTACTTATGGCTCCCTTTTAAAAGTTTACATTTATTATTTTGATATTAACACTTAACTACAAAAATTTACGCTAATTTTTATTAAAAATATTGAGCAAAGTTTTATAATTTAGGATTTATAGAATTGAGCGTGGATTTTTTATATAAAATTTATTGTAAGAATAAAATATTTATGCAAATGTGAATTCTATAAAACTAACACCCATTTGTTATTTAAAAAAAAATAGATTATGGTTTTTATAGAACTGTATTATTGATATTTGGCTTTACAGGATGTTAGCGTGTAAATTTAATTTCATAAAATTGAAACTTTTGATTATTTTCGATGGATGAAGGATTAAAATAGGACTAGCACAAGTTCATAGTTTGAGATTGTTAAAAATGAAGAAAGGAAGATTACATTTGCCCATGGAGAATTTATTATTCATCTTAAAGCTATAAATATAGAATGGCAACTCTTGCAAATAAATGAGTAGAAAACACAATTAAACAACGTGAAGAAAAAAATTTTGAGTCCAAAAACTAAATACTCTTGACTCAATACAGTCATGAGCATTCTTCAAACAAGAAAATGATATGTTCCTCTAATGTTCAAGTATTTGAACAAAAATTGGGTCTTGATGCTCATGTAGCTAGAATTTCTCCCAAAGAGATTCGGTCTCGTAGAGCATCGTGGATACTGTGTTTTTTTTTATGCTTATGCAGAATCTCTTCCGAGAACATTCGGTCAAAACTACAATATGCGCAGGGTTTAATTTTCAATGATCTTTGGCGATTGAACAACAACAATGGCAAATCAGTCGGCATCTTCTGCACCAAAATCTGGCTCAGGAGGCTTGGGCAATGGCACTATGTTCATGGCACTGTTACTCCGCTGCCTATAAACTCCTTTAAGCACGTTGGCTGCAAACCGAGAGGCGTAGATGGTTGCACCAAGACTAGGAGCACCGATGCCATTCATCTCAGCCATTTCCTCCCTCCGCCGGAGTTCTGCCGCCTTCCTCTTCGAATAGCGCCTCCATGCAGCTTGGATGAAGCAGGCTGCCCATGTCCTCCACTGCTGTGAGTAGAATCTGAAGGTGTGCTGCAGCTGCCTGCTGTGGAGCCTCCTGAACTGGCCTGCCACAAACTTCAGTTCATCTGCAATCAATGCAAAGGCTTCTACCTCCGACAAGGCTTTGACAGTCCTGGTGGAGGATGGAAGGCTAGCTCCAGACTTGGGATCCAAAGCCCATGTCAACAGCTCTTCGCCGCAGAAGTCACCCTCCTTCAGTATGCTCCTGTTGAAGAACCCACTTCTGCCACCATCCGTGGTCACACTCTCCAATCGGCCACGGATTATGAAGAGCATTTCGTTAACCGGGTCGCCTTCTCTTGCGACGTAAGTCCACTCTGTGTATAGACTTGGTTTGAGCCTTTCACATATTGCCTCGAGCAGCCTCTCCTCCATGTTGGCAAACAGAGGCACCTGAGGATGAGCAAGAGGCGATCTAGCAAGTTTACAGGGAGCCATTTGAACAGACAAACAGGCTACGTACCCTTCTGACCAAACCTAAACAAAGATGGCGCTTGATGTCTCGTCTAAGGCCCTTGGGTAGATTTTGAACCAAGCTTTCTTCATCTACTCCCCTTGTCTCCAACCATTGGTATTGATCGTACCTCCGAACGCGCTCTCGGAGTTCTTGAGGCAACAAGCGATGGTGCATCCACTGCTCTGAGTCGCGCCTTTTCAATCTCATCTCTTCGAGTCTTAGTGTCAGTGACTGAAGAAAAGTCTGCAGCAATGAAGAAGATAAACATCAAAGTACAGGGTAAGCAAGCAGTCAAAACACTCTTAAGAAACTATACAAGCTAACATCAAAGCTAATTTTCAAGAGAAAGATGTTAAAGGTGAATAAGGAGAAGATTGACCATTTAAATTACCTGCATATTTCCAATTAATAGTGCAAAGAGGATAAGTCCAAATATAGCAAGTGATATGGAGAATATGACCTCTCCTGGATAAGTGCTTGTTATAAGACCTTGGCCAAGGGTACTGTTGCAGGCATACGATGTTAGTAAAAAAGGAATTAGCAGAATCAATTCAGCTTGTTTTCTACTTAAGCATGTGTAGAATTTAGAAGGGTAGTGCCATATCAAAAATAAATAAGAAGAAACTCCTATAGTTTGAGGCATCATAATACACATGATCAGAGAAAATAATAAATTGATCCCATACACAAGTTAAATAGATTTTGAGTTAAAAAGTGCAGGAATGGAGGCAGTACACACAATAACTGGAGCTTCTAGGTAGTGGTTGCATTTCTCTGTAACAGATATTACATGGCAGCTGGGTATACGTTAGAGTTGGAAGTGAAAGAGAGAATGAGGAAAGGAAACTGTTCATCATTTTTAGTTTCTAGATTCAACTTAGAGTGTCTTGAGACATGAAAAGGGGAGTTGGGATAAAAAAAAAAATTTTTTTGAACTTTTTATAGCTCAATGTTTGTTTATTATAGTATGAAAGTTATGAAAGCTTTAAACAGAATTATTAGCGATATTGAGGTAATGGCATCAATCAATTTGTGAATAGAATTCATGGCATTGTCTACCAGTCATGAGAAAAGAAAAGTAGCTCACCTAAGGTTTTGCAAGCCCCAACATAGGCAATAGCAAAGTTTGGAGATGGAGTAAGTGGAGGAAACAATTCCAGATGTTAAACACTGTGTATAAATTCCAAAGTTGAATTCTGTATCATCATCTGATAGTGAGCAATGCTGCTCAAGGACTGTCTTGCTGGCATTGAGCCATATATCATAACCATCTAGATATTCATTGCCGCAGTACAAATAGTTCACGTCGCATCCTTCAAACATCTTGCAAGCTGTTTGCCAGCAGTCATTTTCACGGTTTACCGATAATAAGTACCAGAAAGCACCAACTACCTGCAAATTGACAAAAATATTAAAAGTGGAATATATGTAGAATTCATGCAAAGTTGATTAGTAGCAAGTGAGGCAATAAGAAAATATTACAATCATGTTTTAGATCACAAACAATAATTCAGAGAATGATCCTGAGAAGTTACACAGATAGACAAGCAATTGGTAGACTTGCCAAATATAACCACAATGAAGACAAAAACCAGTTTAACGAAATGAAATTAGTTACTTACATGACCAGCAAGCATATACCATAGTAAATAATACACTGCACCAGCCCAAGCAGTTCCAGCAAAAATTCCAGCAGTTCTTTTCAATTCCGCTGTCAAAGGAAAAGTTCTAGCCATTCTTGGTATATACTGAAATGTGATAATGAATAGTAATGAATTCTTTATATCTACTGCATCCGAATTCTTCGAACCATTAAGGTAACTCCAAACCACGACCTGAAAATTTGTCAATAGATTAGCACTGCAAATTCTTGGCACAACCAAAATTTCCAATATGAGCACAGTAGAGAACTTACATTTTTTACTTTATATCAGATAAGAATATAAGTCGTGTATTTATATATTACAGAATAACTAACTAATGTAAAAACAAGAAACTTAAACCGGCTTTATATGATAATTGGGTAATAGTAATATGATGACAGTAACAACATCTTTGATATTAACAATTTATTCTTTAAAAGTGGCATATTGGGACATAATGACATCACAGAAGTGGGAGTCAACTTGATATGTTTAGTAAGCATGTTCATGAAATACCGGATTATTTGCAATGTAGATAGTTGTCCAATTGTCATAATGTGTATTAATTAATTTAGTGTAATTAAAATCATCATCATCAAGAATGGTCTTAATCCACAATTTCACAAGGGTGTGTATCATTTCTCAGTACTTAGCTTCAACATCAAATCTTGTTACAACATTTTGCTTCAAGTTTTGTCACCCAGTGAAAACAACAAGCACAACACCTCAATTTTATATAGTTCAGAATTCCTAATTCCTACTCCACGAGCTATTATCCTAGTTGTAACACCACTAATCTTTTTTCTTCTCGGATACCTTCCGGAGGCAAAAAAACCTCTTACAGTTTGTTTCTTTACAAGCAACACAACAATAATATAAATATACAAATGAAATAGAAAGAAATCGAAACATTAACTATACAAGTGAATCTTGCTTTTGTTCACCTTCTTATTACTTTGGTTGTTTTAGAATGCTCCTTGAAGGTGTAAAATGCAACAACACTTCCCTTTCAAAGTATCCATGAATCGATTATTTCAAACATCCCTGAAGTCCTCTTTTATAAGATGCAGATCGAGCTGAATCCTGCCTAACAGTTAATTGGTAGAATCCATCAATCGATTGCTCCACTATAGATTTGAATATTGCACTTTTAGAATGACTCTTCCAGTTCAGATTTGAGCAATATCAGTCGATCAATCATTATCATTAGTTGATTGATGTCCAAACAGTCGAATTCTTCGATCAACTCTAAACTTTCTGTATACTGCTACAATGCTTTCAGTCGACTGATGATGATCAGTCGAATTCAGAATTCTTTGTTGACTCGAACAGTGACATCAATTGAGTTCACCACTTGACTGATGGGTTAGTTGATTGTTATCACTCATTAGTCGATTGATCACATTAGAAACCCTTTAAACCCCAATTTCGAGATTTCAAGTTGATGAGTCGATTGATATTCCTTTTTCGTTGACTGACACCTCTCATGTAGTCTTACCAAGACTTTATACTCATTTTGCCTAGTATTCGATTGACATCAACTAACTAGGACTTCTCCCGTCTAGCATCTAATCACCTTTGACCTCCTAGGCTTTCATTCGCCTAGCATCCGATCAAACTTAACCTGCTAAGACTTTACCTGTTTAGCATCTAGTTAACATTGACTTACCAGGGCTTATCCTTGTCAAACATATAGTCCTCTTTGACTTATTTGGACTTCACTTCTCGTGTCAAACATCCGATCAACCTTAACCTCCTAGGATTTTACTATTTTCAAACATTTAGTTCTCATTGACCTATTTGGACTTCTCATCTCATGCTTAATATCTAGTCATCCGTGATTTGTTAAGACTTCTATTTGCATGCCTAACATTTGATTTTTCGCGATATGTTAGGACTTCTGTTTACATGCCTAATATTCAATTTTCCATGACCTATTAGAACTTTCATTACTTGCTAAGTATCTAATCTTCGATGATTTACTTAGAATTTTCTCTCATTTGTGTTAAGTGTTCGATCCTCCATAACTCACTTGGGCTTTATCCATCTCATGTCCACTTGCCAAGTGTTCGGTATTCCATAACCCACTTGGAATTCACTTGTCAATTTTTTATTGGACTTTCAATTATCAAGTATTCGGTTATCTGTGACCCACCTAGACTTCTCGTTCGACTATCAAGGTTGATTTCACCATAATCATAATTTTCTCTTCTACACTGAACTTAATCACCCTTGATTAATAATTTCCCCCTAAAGAATATCGTTTGATCATTACCACATATTGCTCAAACATCAAATTCCTACTCGAACTCAATTCAAATTTGGTCAACCTTAATCAGAGGTCGATTGCACCAATATAGGCCTTACATAATCATCATTATAAGAAACATCAACATCTAGAGATCCATATTTACAAAAATTCTTTCCCTGTAGATCCCCTAATATATTGTACACTTCTTGGATTTTTTGCATGAATTGATTTACAACTCAACTACAAATGGTATATTTAGTAACTATGATAACACCAACTGCAAATGATATCATTAGTAGCTATAAGATCTATAATTGTTCAGTAAAAAGAGCAATCTTCAAAGTCATTATCTTTTGACATATTATATTGTTGTACTATTGGAGTTTTTGCATATTTAGGCCTAAGCATGTTGATTCTCTTTTAGGAGGTTTATGTAAAGGAGATTCATCGCATAAGGAACTAGTGTGGTCTTACTAAATCTTCAGTAACAAAATTGATTTTCTTCATTTTTTGTTATAATGGCCTACATATTATTTCTGTTAGTAAAATATCATTAACATATTTTACAACGTCAGTGACACCTTGCCAGACAAAAATTAAATGACAACTTTGTTGCATCTTCTTGAGCAACTTCTTGGGAGACTTTTTCAAATGGCATTCAAGGTCTTTACATAAGGTAGTAGCTTGCATTTTTTAAGTTTCCATATTCTTGTCTCTACTGTACAAGAGATCTTAGGGACTGTTCCATAGAAGCTGCTTCAAAAATGTCACCATATAAAAATGCATTTTTAAAATTCCTCCAAAAGTTAAACCAACTTTGACTTATGGCTAGGAACAAGGACATTATTGAGTTAAGATTAACAAAAGGAGTAAATTTATTGAAATAATCCATACCATAGGTTTGCCAATAAAGACTTTTAGGTAAAAGATATTAAATGTTAGAGGATACTTTTCCTTCCGGCAGGGAGTTGTTGAGTGGTTTTAGCTGTTGAGCTGAGCTGCCGAGCTACTGTGCTAAGCTGCCGAGCTAAGATGCTGAGCTAAGATGTCAAGTTGCGTTGCCGAACTGCCGAACTGTTATGCCAAGCTGTCAAGCTGAGATGCCGAGCTACTGTGCTGAGCTGTCGAGTTGAGATGTCGAGCTGAGCTGCCGAGCTGCTGTGCTGAGCTGATCTATTACGCTGGGCTGCCGAGCTGCTGAGCCGAGTTGTCGAACTGGGCTACCGAGCTGACCTCTTTTCCATTTACAATTTTCTAACAATCCCCCACATGAATGGAAACATGATATGTGATAACATTCAACAGTTGAGTCTAGTATAAGACAGATATGTTTTACGCTTTGAACTTTCCCTTGTGAAGATATATTTGTTTACTGGCTGATAGTAGACACGATGTCATTGAACTGTTCTACCGTCTGTGTAAGCATTGACATATCTCATCCAGGACTCTCTCTAATACACCTCAGTTCTCATGAGTATGTTCGTTATTAGCTATGAACATGTCTGGTTCTGTGAGAAGTTTTAAGAATTGTGCCTCCAATTCTCTTCGAAGTGGCCCAACTTCTTTCTCACATAGGTGACTTCGTGTAAGCATTGACATATCTCATCCAGGACTCTCTCTGATACACCTCAGTGTGTTCGTTATTAGCTATGAACATGCCTGATTCTGTGAGAAGTTTTAAGAATTGTGTCTCCAATTCTCTTCGAAGTGGCCCAACTTCTTTCTCACATAGGTGACTTCTTAAGAGTATTTCACCATACTCTCCTGGATTATTAAAAGTTGTGTGTTTAACCTTCATTCTTTCACTATTCTATTGGATTAATCCCCCATAGTGATCTTCCCTAGTCGATGCAATTAGCTTATCCCTTTGAACCTAGTTCTTGAGATCTCCAGTCTGCATAGGTTAGGTTTCCTTTGTACCAACATTCCTTATCAGTATCAAACTCATCTTATGCGATGAACTTGCAACTAACTCTCGATTTAACCCTTTGGTTAGTGGATCCGCTAGATTATCCTTTGACTTCACATAGTCAATAGTGATAACCCCTGTTGAGAGTAGTTGTCTAATGAAATTATGTCTATGACGTATATGTTTAGACTTACCATTATACAGATGGCTCTGTGCTTGGCCAATTGTCGAATGACTATCGCAATGTATGCAAATTGCTGACACAGATTTCGTCCATCTTATAACATCTTCTAAGAATTGTTGTAGTCATTTAGCCTTTTCACTACACTTGTCAAGAGTTACACATTCAGATTCCATCGTGGATCTAGTTATTACGGTTTGCTTAGAAGATTTCCACGATATGGCCGCACCTCCCAAAGTGAATAAATATTCACTCGTAGACTTCGAGTCCTTTATGTCAGATATCTAACTCGCATCGTTGTATCCTTCTATTATAGCATGATATCTTGTATAGTGCAGTCAATATCTACTAGTATACCTCAAGTACCTTAGTATTCATATTATCTCTTTCTAGTACTTAACACCTGGATTACTCGTGTATCTACTCAGTTTGCTCACTGCGTAGGCTAAGTTTGATCATGTACAATTCATTAAGTGCATCAGACTTCCAATTACCCTAACATATTCTATCTGAGAGATACTCTCTCCTTAGTTTTTTGATAGATGTTGACTCGTATCTAACAGAGTCCGTGCTAATGTAGTATCACCCTTGGTGAATCTCT